>KZ062380.1:1408-25637 GCA_002091835.1 Anopheles maculatus
CGGCATTCCAGACGACGGGTTTAAATATTCCAGACCCCGTAAAATCCCATTGTCGCCAATCTCCGATTAAATTACTCACCGAAATGGGCTATCGTGTCGATGGTGATAAGATAACCTGGACGGACTCCAGTTGGGTGCATAAGCCAAAAGCATCAAGACATTTACGATAAGTGGGTGCATATGTGACTCACGTGCCTTTTTACCAAGAAGCTATTGACTGGTGGCGGACGCCTTTGACAGGAAGCGTTGATAAAACGTTACCCACTTTATCATTGATTTCAACACTTAATAAACCTTTTAAACCCTTTGCTCCTCCTCCTGGTAGCCGGCAGGATGTTGCAAAACAGGAAATCGCAAACTCATTTGTTTGCATAACTCTACGGGGACAGTTTTTCCTAATGATTCGTCAATCAGGAGCCAATCATTTGAATAAGTTATGTACTCTGCTTGGTTGCATATTTTAAAACACCCGCGCATAATTTATGTGAAGAGATGGTGTGGTGCTAGTTAATTTGTCGCTAGTCATTATTAATCAGTAAACGAAACCGGCTACACTGACCCACACACAGCGCACCGTTTGATATACACGCATCGTAGAGCACGAACCTCAAGTGGTTGTAAAATGTTAACGATCGATATAACCTGATTCCGAATGAGCATATAACCCCCTTAGACTTTGGCAGGCATAGATGAGGTCCGCATCCCGACACACACACACGAATCCGATCAAATTTCAAATTCCGCAGAACATTTTGTGGGGTGGTCTTCTTGTCTACTGTTTTTTTGTTTCATTTGCGGAGAATGGCGGATGCTATGGCGATTTTTTTTGTACTTGATTTGTATGTGTTCGACTTCCTGGCTCTCCATCCGCACATCCTCTCACCGAGAAGAGATGTAGTTCGGCTGTAGTTCACAGGTGATTTCGTCTTCTCATCTTGCGCTTCTCCAGTGCTTTGCAAGAATGCGGAGCACGTATTTGCAAAAATGGTCTAAATTCTGGCGGAACAGATCTGAGTCTCGGGGAGGGTGTGTATGCACGCCGCGGGATCTGTTGTTTGTTAGATGAGCAATCTTCTTCCCACCGGCTTCTCCGGAACCCTCAGACCCATTCGGTCGGTCTGAAATTATGCTTCACGGCCATTGCAGCAGCAGTTGTGCTGTTATTGGCACAGCAAACACAGAGTCTGGTTGAGCTAGAGCGAGAAGCGTATGTTTTGGGCAAAATTTCCAGGAAGAGCAGGAACAACGCACACAAAGCGAAGCTAGGGGTGGAGGTAAAAACTGGAGTGGAAAATTTCCAAAAGTTGCAAAATAATTTGCAAACGTGAGAAATGAAGAGCTAGAAATCGTGAGAAAGGAAATGGATGAAATAGGCATTGGGAAAGACGAAGAATGGTGAGCTTTGGAGTGGGAAACTTTTTTGCAGAAGAGTTGGAATAGGCAGGTTAGTTGCGATTTTTATTACTGGAAGAATTGGCGATATTATTCTTGCTAAAATCCTGGATATTTATACAGGTCTCAGTTGTGATTTGATGGTGTCTTGTACAGCTATATTAAAAGTCTTTCTAAATATGCATAGCAAAGTCCTCTAGTAACGGATGGAAGGTTTGGAGCTTTTGCCTGACTTTACATTACCTATTCATGGTACGGCAGCAGTTTGATAAGCATCTCGGGCAAACAATTACACAACCCTGCATCATCCCAAAACATGTGAATAATGGAAACAGAATGCAAAACGCTAAAGTCCATTTGCCTTTGACACCATCTACAATTCCATTTACGTAATAAAAAAAAAAAAGCAAAAACAAAAAAGGCTATGCCAAAAAATCTCTTCCAGTCCAATCTTATTTTACGTTGCAGATCTCACCTCTCCACCGACGGATTGCTCATGCCGAGTTTTTTTTTGCCACTATCCATTTGCGAGAAGACGAGTCACTTTTTTGCTATGGGGAAGAGAATTTTTCGCGAAATTAGATGATTAAGCAAAAAAAAAGTTCCAACCGACGCAGAATTCTGCCCTCCAGCAGTGCCGTTGCCGATGGCACCTGTAGCAAACGTTGTCTTTCGCCACTACTCGCTTAGCATCGGTATCTTTTTGTGGCGTCTTCTTGCGGACACACAGGCCCGTTTGTAAGCGTATCATATTGATCGCTAAAGGGGCTTCCATGAAATTGGTGATTGAGTAAATAAGCAAAGGAAAAAGTCAGGCAGACACTAACGATTAAATGGGAAACAAATTTCTGCGTTGACTATGCAAAGCATTTATGTATCTCAATATGATTAAATCGAGGATGAAGTTGAAAGAAGCAGTCCAGTTAGTAAATTTTAAAAGAAACTAGATACTTAAGATGTCTCCGAGCGATTCTTCCAATACCTTCTTGACTCCACAACCAACTGAAGATACCGGTTGTGGGGTCAAGAAGATCATTAACCAAAGAACGAGATAATAAAGGAGAGAGAGAGAGAGCAAGTAAGCGAGTGAGAATCGCTGAGATCCGGAGTTGAGAGAGCCAAAGTTAAAGCTAAAGTAGTAGAAAAAAGGTCATGTCTCTTGGGCCCATTTGAGATTTGAACCTTCAACGTGGTTATAGTTGTTCTATCGCACCTTACCGTCTGATCTATTAACCCGCCTGAGGGAACAAGTGTTCTGAACCAATAAAAACAACGGTCTACCGCGTTACGCTCATTAGTGGCTAGAACCAAAACAGCCATTTGTGAAATGCTTCCCATCTTGCTAATTACTTGATCAACAAATAACGTAACGCGCAATACACCGGAACAGCCGATGCGTGCGAAAGAATTTTGCGCTTCTGAGAGATCTCCGAGTAAGGAAGTCTATTTTGTTGTTGCAGGTGCATAGTTAAGGTGTGCGCATGTTGCGGAAGCATCGAATAGCTCAACAACACATGTCGATAGGCCCTGGAAGCTTCACGGCATGAATGATCCAAGGTTACGAGGGTTGAAAAGTTGAAGAATTTTAACAGGATCTTGGAATCGGTAACGTTGGATTCTGAAGGCTATTAGTATACGATGTTCCGAACAGATATTTACATCATTTGTTCAAAATCAAAGTAGAATGCCTTTCGTCTAGAACTGCACCTCCTCAGCTATGACTACTACCCCATTCGTGCTTTAGCCAACCATCAGAGTCAATTAACATGACCCTCAGCTAGCATTCTCGATAGCGCCAACCTTTTTATCGATTGCGCGATATTGATTTAACTGCTCCACTGTACTGCTGCTGGTACGAGCCACACCAATGCTGCACTGTTGATTTTAAATTTTAACAATATTTCTCGCCTCTTCCTGCCACTGAACTGTGTATGCTCTGTATGCAAACACAGTAACTTGATGCGATGCGAGTCCTTAGTAGAGGCACAGAGAGCATCAACGGAAAAAAGTATCGCTACACTGGCCAATGGTGACAAAGTGGAAGAAACATTTGAATCGCACGCTCTCGGTATGTGTGTGTGTTGGTCAATGTCCGTTGATTGATTTCCGCATCACGACAGCGCGACACACGAGAGGCAGTGGATGATAATTAATTTACCAAGCTCTCTTGTACACATTCCTTGGTTCCTTTGGTCCCCATTCCATAGGGCGAAGCATTCTTCCCTAGTGGTGAGAGATATATGGAAGAGCGTTTGCAGTGCATATAGAGAGGACGGATGCCGTTTTCTGTCCGCATTAGGTTTCCTGAGCTAAAGTATGCGCTTAAGTGTGTGTATGTGATGCCTAGTTTTCTCTTCATTTTTTCTAGTATTTATGAAATCGATACACGTGCATCCATCCTGTGGGTGGTGTGTATTGTTTTACATCGTACGAGAGACTCTTTTTTGTCCCACCTATCTCTTCCTACCATTTGAAGTAGCATATTAACCCTCAAACATATGGGACGTGATTTTTTCGCTGATGAGGAGAACTATTGGGCAAACGGGGGTAAAGGAATAGCGCGCGTGTCTTCCGCTTTTGTAAAGTATTGTTGAGCTTCTATTACTCAGGTCGTTAATATCTTAAGGAGAACGGTAAAGAATGCGAGAGACCCGGCATGCCACGCGTTCCAAACCACCGGATAATTGTGGAACCATTTGTATGCAAAAACTTAACTCCGTAATCGTACACTTTTTATCTTCTTTTATTGTTTGTTTGGGATTCATTTTTTTCCGGAATCGTCTGCCGACATTTTCCAGCACGAGGTTGCGCCTGTAGTTTAACACCTCGGGTAAGTTGCCGAAGTAAGCAAACGCTTCTCTAACGTATCAGCTGTCATCCTGTGCAGTAAATAAATATGCTGAATTAACATCGTCCGGACAGGTGGGAATGGTGAAGGAGTGGATCTCACCCAAAAAAGTTTGTGTCATGGTCTGTCTGGTTCTGGTGGTTTGCCATTTTGCCTTTACTGAGGTCCTTCCTGGGGTGCTTTTTTTGCGAAGGAAGTAAACTTTGTTTGGTTGATTAAAGTTTTACTTTCGTATCGTATTGCGCGTTCTTCAAGAATTAAAAAAAAAACACCTACTTCCACCGTTGTTCTTGGTCTGTTGTTAATTATTCATTTTGATGTAGAGGACGGCAATGTCTGTTTTTAGCTTTGTTGCTGCGTTGATTAATATTCGTAAAGTATTCATTCCACCGTTTCCAGGTCCGTGCAAGCAATATTAATAATTCGTAACCCCGATTGAAGCGAATCGGTAGCGTACGGAACTTTTCCCTAATTTGTGGGTCCCATTTCCCAAAGACTTGGAAAGAGAACTGGAGGGGTAATCAATTAATCAATTAATGCTTCTAAAATGAATCAACTGCACCAACTCGACTTAAAAACGCACCCATTCGAGAAGGTAGCTTAATTTACTTCGGCTTGATGATGCATCACACACCGTTCAATCACCAACCAGCTTTGTGCTGTATTAAAATGTAAAACCCCGTTATTATATGGCGTCCACCAGGTTGTTGCGACCCGATGATTCATCGCTACGTTACAGCTGGGGCACGTCGGACGGGGTTTTCGTGGGGCGTCACCTATATAAGCGTGTTAGCATGGTTTCGCGGCTAGTCCCCACCGACTCCAGTACTCCACCATACCGAAGTTCCATGGCACCACAGAGTGCAAATATGCGTCATCCTGCTTTGAATAATTCGCTAACAAGCCACATGTACCCACAGGGGCTATGCTATAATACGAGCTTACGTGTGTGCATGTATGTGTGTGTGTGTGTCGGTTCGTGGTCTACGTCTCACCAGCTACGAGACGACCTTGAACACTCTCCGCGCATCCTCGGTGACGTCTTCGTTTTCTCATCCACATCTTAACCAACGCATGACAACAGAGTGGTGCACCGTACGAAAAGACTCGTAGGACGAATGATTGGCTAGTAGAGAGGATCATCTAGTAGAAAGGATCACTCACATGATTGCGTCACATGTTGTCGGTCGGCAACCAACAAAAAAAGAAAGGCCGAAAGAGAATGAAAGGCAAAATTCTTAACACCAGGGCTAATCACGTGTGTTCTTGAGGGGTGGGACACACCGTGGTACTATAATTCTATTTTGCCCCGATACCCCGGACGGGTAGTTCACAAATGATTAATGGAATTTGGAAGCCTGCGAGTCAGCGTAGGATCATTTATACTTGCAAGACATGGGGGACCAGTGTGCGCGGTGAGATTGGTTGGGTACGGGGTCTGGTTGATATCATTATGCCTGCCGGCCATTTTAAGACCTATCGCCCAATTTCTGAAGGACTCTGAAGTTGGTGAAGGCTAGAATTGGTGGGAACCTTTAACTAAATTCTCGTTTGTTATCTCTTGTTTTAATGGCTGCCAAAAATATGCTTCCAGTTCCAAGAAAGGCGCAGCAAGTTCTAGGTCTTCCGACATTGAGACGATGCTTCTCGTGAACTTGTTGTTTGGTTGGGGAAATTTTATGTCATCTTCACACGACAGCATTATTGGGCCGATAGCCACATGTTCTGCTTCCGTATCGAACGGACTCTTAAAGTCCCCACGTTTGGATGTATTTGAAAGGAAGTGTTTAAACTCCCATTTGCCATCTGTTGATTTGAGGCACCAGGGTTTTTGTTGTATGTAGATTTCAATATATTTCAATTCGATTTATTCTCCCTGTCGTTTGTCAATCTGTTTTGTGTACGGAAGTTACGTAATTTAATCGAAATATACGATCGTCTAAATCGCGCCTGGCAACAGGTTCACAATTGCATTAGGCAACACGACGTATTATTGCGTACAACAGTGTACAGACAAATTTACACGAAAAGGAGACTCTTTGCCAAGTTGTTTCGCCGCAAAAGTTTGTTGCAAACACACCCGTTTCTTTATCTTTCCGGTGCTCTGTTTACATTGGTTGGCATTGCCTTTGCCAATGCAAACATTGGACGCATTAACGTTCTAGCGTCTAGAACGTAGAATGGACCTTAATTTGGATTATTATACTCGATTACGATATCAATCATCTAGGTGAGCTCAATTAGAGAACTAATTAATTGAAGTATTTTAGTTAGTTATTTTATTTGTTCGTTCTATAAACAGAAATAAGGTCTCAATAGGTCTATCCTTATTGTTTTCTTCTGCATAATGCCTCAGTAAACCTCGGTTATGATACGGACGAACTTTACATGACATCAACGGCGACGTCCTTGACGGTGGAATAGGCGTTGCATGTGAAAGTCCTATGAATTCAGTTGATTTATGAGTTTGTCCGTCTAGACTAGTGTTCTCGGCGAAAGATTTCTCGCAAGTTGTTGTGTCATACAAGGGATGAAATAGGATTAGACAAGCTGTTACGATCATGATGTTTTACTCTAATTAATTTAACAGAGTAGAAAATAGAACAAATACAATTATTTGCACAGAACACAATTGACTGCAATTTGACAGAAAATTAGGTTAAAATTTTTGAAGTTTAGATTACGATTTCCCGTTTCCTTTATAGCACGCTATAAATCATTTGCAAATCGTTAAATCTTAGAACCGATTTCGATCTGAGTGAAATATGACCTTCTGAGTGTGTTGTTCATTTTTTTTTAAATAGATTTAGTCCAAACTGCAAACCGTCCCTCCACACACGTGTGTGCCGGTATATGTGGTCGAAGTGTAATGGGTTTTTGAAAATTCGCAACTCGGCGTAAAATTAGCAGAATTTCTGCAGAAACACGTTAGACCAGCAACGGCGCTTGATGTTTACATTGGTGTTTGGTCATAAATAAACAAAAGCTAATCTCGCCAACCGGCGGGGCCTCGACGAATAAAGGCACACAAACTTTATGCCGACTTTTTGCCATCCGAGATTCGTACGTTCGTACACTGGTGAGTTAATGAAATGGGGCACGATCGATGATTGGGGGCTGGTGGTTGGAGTATGCCATAGTTTGATGTTTCAATTTAGGAGCACATTCTTGATATGGTGATGGCCCAATTTTCTCAATATATAAGCATAGAGAAGTACGTGTATTTGCATCAAATCAATGCAATCCTCTACAGTCGTATTCGTCTTCGATCCGCAAAGACAATGTGTGTTGCGTGTTCCGGTCGCCGAACGTGCATTTTCTTTTTGCTGGTTCAATCTGCATATATGTCTGGCCTCGTGTTGCGCGCGCCAATGACGCACACACGATAGTAGGGGTACGAAGATGCGTTATTGTGCGCTTGGATTCGCACCGACGACATCATCATCCAGTGGTCTGCGCCCTGCCTGCCTGCTTGCTTTCATAGCTGATGAACGACCGGTCGTGTTCTGCTCCGGCACATTCATAGTGCCAAGAATTCTTCCTCGTTCGCTCGTCTACGTACGGCTTGCACTGCGACCGCGAACCCGCGAACCAAAGTGCACTGACCGAATGGCCAACCAGGCAGGCGGAAGCAAACCGACGTCCACCGGGAGTATCGCCAGCCAAGTTCAAAGATAAATGGGTAGCGCCTACGCAAATTGTTTGCTTTCTTGCAGTTGAATGTCTGCAATTGTGGCCCGAGGACCCTCTAGGTTAAGTCTCTTGTTCTGCAGCGATACTTATCTGTTGCTCAGTTATAATATAGAGCAACTGTATTATAAATGGGATATTAGTCAATATCACTATTAAAAGTGTCATTTTTAAAAGTCTAGGCAGTTCGTTCATGATTACCTTGTTGGGTAACAGTTGTCTCCGTAAGTCCTTGAACAGCAGTCGTCCGTAAATTAAACGCATTATGCATGTGCGTTGCGGTTGTCTACGGTTTGGAGGCTGAAAGTTGACTGTTAATGCATCTCCAGTGTTTTCTTTATAATGGTATTTGCACAGTTTTGTTGTGACATCCACTTTAATCGTTGTTTTTTCTTCTGCTTTTGTGAACTAATATTAGCAATAATATGTGAGTGTCGCGTCAACACGTATTTAAGTGCACAAAAATAAACTTCATCAATCGTTGGTCCTTGGAAATATGATGGCTCGAGCACAAATTTGCACTCACTTGACAAATGTGAAGGTTGTCTGCAAATACTAGCATATGTTATCAATATCCAAAAACGTTATTGAGATGATTTGTTTGCTTTAAAATTCAAGATAGGCCAACTACTTCACCAAGAGTGCTCTTGTAATTGTAATTTACCTAAGCTTCTTAATGATAAATGTTTGTACTTTATTAAAGCTTATTGCACTCACAGAAACCAGTTAGAGCTACCAGAGAGTAGAGTCGTATTTAGTAGTCTCGTTTTTCCAATATTCCATCAAAGTGCAGCAACTGGCTGGTTGCTAAATAATCAACCTGCTTTCAGTTTGTGGTTTCCTCAAACCATGTGTGAAATGCAATCAAGCTTTTCCAACTTTCCCAACCTAATCTGCTGCAACATTACTTCTGGTTTGCCTCTGCGTACACTGCTGCGTGGAGGTAAAGAAGTGCACTCAACGTTCCAAACAGCATCGCCATCGTCGCTTACCAATCCCACACATACGGTCCACCGGTCTGTGTGCATTGCTTCTTCCTGTTTCTCACTCTCTCTATCTCTCTCTCTCTCTGTCTGGTTATCTCTCTAGAGACTCTAGGTCTGCATGTGGTAGCCAAAATTTCCAGCAAGAGAAATGCAATATGGGGTGAGGAGTTGAGGCAATTTCTCCAACTCCCCAACGCACTTTGTCGATAATATTGAAGTGTAATGGAGACAGAGCGCGTGAGCGAGATAAAGAAACGGTGATAAAGTCGGTTCCGCTTTATATTTTTCCCTGCTGCGACTTGGTTTTCCGTTGGGTTTCGTTTTAGGGCAGTCAAGAGAGTGTGGTGTAGCCTTCGTTCCAGGGAAAAGTGAACGTCGTATGTCGTCTCTCGACTGCAACTCGAACTGTGCATGCCATCCACTACCCACTAGCCATCGGCCTTGCACAAACAGACGTCGGACGACTGAACGAGAGAGAGAGATGAGCTTTCACAAAAAAACTGCAGAGATCTCAGCTTTTGGAGTTGCTCGTCTGATGAGGTTTATGGTACAAAACCCTTACCTTATAACTCGGTTCTACTCGGCTGGTTTAGGCTTATGTTGTAATACCCGGTGGCACGTGAGCCCTTCGAAAATGGTCTTGATAGGTCCTATACCTATTGCACCCAATTTAAACTACATCACGGCACATGATATCACAAGATTGAGGCTTCAAGAAAGTATTTGGCTAGCGATATCATCTAGAGAGAGATTGCAACAATTATTACTCATTTTGATGTAGTCAAAATCACAACTTCAAACACCTCAACTCATTTCTCAATCACTTTATGACGTATATTTTGCCAACTACTCGTATTACCTTGACATGTGCGCCTGTCCATATTTAAGCCCCGCAAAGCATCAACATCGTCTTAAAACCAGATGAATGTGATCAGGTTGAGAACAGATTGCTCTTAATAACTCTTTCAACTTTTGGACATAGCGAGAGGTTCTTTTGCACTTTTCCACATGCTCCGGCTCCCCCAAAGCAATGTGGACCACACACATGTTAGACAACAACTCAGCTAACGCCTACCTAAGCACATCCTTTCGCACCGCAACCGGGCGCCGAGTGATGTATGACGTTACAGTTTTGAACGGATTGAACAACATATCTTTACCAACTCTCTGCTCTGGTTGTAAGCGTGCGCTCGCGCGGTCGCGCTATATCGTCGCCGGGTCGTTGGGTCTCGGGCGCAGCATATTGATGAGCCAAAAATCAGCGCTAGACATGTCCAGTAAACTAACAACTGCTCTGCTATAGTAGTGAGGCGAATGTGTGGAGGGGACCAGGACACGGTGTACGAATGGGTGCTACTTAATCACACAATTAAGCTGTCATATTTTATCAATTAGCTAGCGCTAGTGCGCGCCTCGCATGCATACATGTGTGTTATATGGTGCTGGTCAGACGGTTTTCGACGAAACATGAGCGCGAACCGACGACGATAACCAAAAATATCCATTAACTAATGAAAAGCTATTTGCAAAATATGTGTCGGTTTCGGGGAATCGCATAAATGGGGTGTTGGTTTCAAATGAATATGCAACAACCGGGGTGGACATACCCATCTCCTGGATAGTTTGATGTGAATAACGTTACAGTTTAACAAAAATTGGTTTAAAATTAATTAC
This sequence comes from Anopheles maculatus, assembly GCA_002091835.1. NCBI lineage: Eukaryota > Metazoa > Arthropoda > Insecta > Diptera > Culicidae > Anopheles > Anopheles maculatus. The sequence continues at coordinate 11,999 of KZ062380.1, forward strand.
ATAATGTGCTTTGTGTAAAATGATATCACCTGTTTATATGGATTACATTTCCTTTGCAGCTATAGCTCTGTTCGATGTGTTCGACAGGGACATTGCGTCGTTCCGTAAGCCTTTCCCTATCTATTTCGCACATCTTAACTATATTGCTGAGTGAGCGTGCATAGGCAGTAGCAGCAGTTCGAATAGTTTTTTTTTATTTTTCACTCCGTTTTTTTCCCTCCTCACATCCGTTGCATGATTTATCTCGCGTGTCTAGCTTAGGCTAGTTTTTTGCAAAGATTTTCTTCCGTTTTTGCTGCAGGCAGACATTTGGGAACTGCAACGATTGCCAAAATTATCTTTGACACTTTCCCTTTGGAAAGTTTGCCTTACCCGTCCCGGCGCACCGGGGCCATTGCGTGCCACTGTTGATGAAGTAGTGTGGATGACCCAAAGCACCTCTCGCCATAGTTGGTACCCCTACCTTTCCTTTCCAAATGCATTTCAAATCAGTTCAAATTCACAACTTGTGCAGCGTGCCGGTGACTTTCGATTTCCGAACAGGAACGGGCAAATTGAGAGCAATACTTTCGAAATTTATTACACCGTTCGGTAATAACTCATACGATCGAACGTTTTGGGGTGGTGTTTTTTGTCGTGCTTCTTGTGTAAGTGTGACTGTTTTTTTTTATCAATTTCTAGAGTTGAATGGTTTTGGAGATCTGTGAAGTAACATTTTCCTTGGTCTAGGTCTTGGGATTTGAACTTCTTTTGTATTAGCACAAGGAGACACTATCAAGAGCCCATCTTCTTGAATATCTTGAATATCTCTAAAGATCTTAAAGAAAACTCTGTCCTTGATAGTCGTAATAACTGGCGTGGCGCTGCCAGCACTGATCCTAAACTAAATCGAACTTTGCCATAATTATAGCGGAGTTCTCGTATGACCCTACACATATTCTAGTTGAATTTAAGATTTGAATTGGAGCTATTCCTTTTCCATTCCTATTTCAAAACTACAAGCTATCATAGGTAAGCCTCTAATAACTTCGTTAAATTACCTCTGTTTCGACCTGGAAGAGTTAGTCACTCGATCCGAAGTGTGCATGAATCACATTAAGTCAAGGCGATATTGGTTTGCTTGTTCATAGCTCTCAGCTAGTCTGATTCACTTCTCTATACCTTCCATGAGTAAAAACTTTCACACGGATGTTAAGCGAAATTGTTGCCTACCTGTTTTTATTGTACCTTTCGTCATGTTTACAATGTTCTAATTGTACTACATTACTCACTATTGGTAAATATGGATGTTATGTGTAAACAGCTGAGCAGTTCCAAGATTGCGTTGAGTATCTAAACAGCAAAGCCACCTGTCCATATAGCTTTGCCATACGCATATCCCGCTTTGGTTGTTGATCGTTGTCAGATGTCCGATTATGATCTCCACAGTCTGAACCCTTCTACAGACAATGACCAGTTCTCGTCTGCCACACACACGCCCCAATACCGTCCGTCCGAGAAGAAGCACGGCAATGGTCTGTCTGCAAAACCCCACGACGTATTAACCCTTCTACAGACAATGACCAGTTCTCGTCTGCCACACACACGCCCCAATACCGTCCGTCCGAGAAGAAGCACGGCAATGGTCTGTCTGCAAAACCCCACGACGTATTGAAGTATTTCCGTCTGACCGTATGATGATCACGTCTCTTCCCCCTTTGTTCCATCTCCCCCCTCACCGATATCCACCCTCGATGACCTCTAATAAATCACGTTAAATGCGTACCCACATACCGAGCCGGCGCGCGCTCCGAACCCAATCACCACCCGTCCTCTATTGAGGTGGGCGCCCATCTGGACGAGTTGATTGTTAGGGTGTGGTGAGCGTGCTACTACCGCTCAGTTATCTCGAGCGTGAAGAAGCGCTTCCGAAAGAGTCCGTCCACTTGGTCCCCGGGTCCTCCTGGTGTTGTTTGTGTGTTGAAACGTAAAACCGCTGCTACATGAATAGCTAGTTTTTTCGTCATGTTTACAATGTTCTAATTGTACTACATTACTCACTATCGGTAAATATGGATGTTATGTGTAAACAGCTGAGCAGTTCCAAGATTGCGTTGAGTATCTAAACAGTAAAGCCACCTGTCCATATAGCTACGCCGTACGCATATCCCGCTTTGGTTGTTGATCGTTGTCAGATGTCCGATTATGATCTCCACAGTCTGAACCCTTCTACAGACAATGACCAGTTCTCGTCTGCCACACACACGCCCCAATACCGTCCGTCCGAGAAGAAGCACGGCAATGGTCTGTCTGCAAAACCCCACGACGTATTGAAGTATTTCCGTCTGACCGTATGATGATCACGTCTCTTCCCCCTTTGTTCCATCTCCCCCCTCACCGATATCCACCCTCGATGACCTCTAATAAATCACGTTAAATGCGTACCCACATACCGAGCCGGCGCGCGCTCCGAACCCAATCACCACCCGTCCTCTATTGAGGTGGGCGCCCATCTGGACGAGTTGATTGTTAGGGTGTGGTGAGCGTGCTACTACCGCTCAGTTATCTCGAGCGTGAAGAAGCGCTTCCGAAAGAGTCCGTCCACTTGGTCCCCGGGTCCTCCTGGTGTTGTTTGTGTGTTGAAACGTAAAACCGCTGCTACATGAATAGCTCGTTTTTTTTATATTTTATTTTTATCGTGGAACGATTAAAGCCAAACTGCTCCGTGCACCGAAGACGTCGTGTATCCGATGATACTCCCCGAGGTAACTCAATTCATTGAGACGTGTGGGTGGTGAACCCGTGTGTCATCGAGAGCACAAGTGTGCCGGCCGCTTGTTGCTTTGAGAGGGTTTGTGAGGGCGTTGATAGCGTTCTGGGGGGACAGCGGAAACATCAATATGTTAGAATTTATGTTACAGAACTGTAAAGTGATACGATTCCGCTCTGTCACAGGAGACCTAGACTCAAACAGACGTCCGCTCCAATTTTTATAACCTATTTGATATGTGGGGGTTCCTTTCGATTCGGAAAGGTGAAGTTAGTCTTCAAGAAAACAGTCCTAACACAAATAAATCAAATGATATAAGCTGACAGGTACTACAGTGCAATTGTACATCAATGAATCTAAAGTACCAAATCCATGTGGTAATTAATTTTCCATCATTTGTGCACACACGCGGGTCATCGCAATCTGTGACCGAGAGGCACGCGAGCTAATCGTTTGCCACCAACTCTCTAAATTCATGCAATCGAAAAGTAGATCGCATCGGCATGGTGGCGGCGTCCAGTAGTAAGCTCCTTTACATTGTAGGTTGAAATCGTGCCAAATAAAAAGGTCATGGTAAGTTAGTGGTGTTTAGTGACTCCTGACAAACAATACCATTATACCTGTTGTTTTGCAATAAACAAATTTATAAGTTGAAAATGGCATGTTGTGCTCTTAGATTTGAGGAGACCTAAGCATGAATGCCAGAACCAGAAGAATCTGTTGTGTTCCTTGGAAGGCAAGCATTAGAGAAAGCAAACGGATCAGGTCGAACGATACAATTATAAGCTATTATTGTGTAGCTTAGCAACAGAAACAACATTGGACGGACGACGTAGAACTCTGGCTGTGTCTGTAGATGCAGTCCCGAACGGCTGTTGGGATATTAAAAGTTTAGAAAAGGTCAAGTTCATGCTTCCAGTTGTTGTGTTTCTCTGTCCATTTGCCTGGCAGTCGGTTTGCGGTTTTCTGTCTACCACACACACACACACACGTTATATCGGTCTCCAACATCGCACCAGCTGTCATCCGCATCTGTGCAGTCTTCTATCTTCGATCAAACAGTTGGCATATGTTCTAATTGGATGCGCGCGCGCGCGCGCGCTCTTTTCTTCGTTTCAGGTACTAATTAAAATATCCTCGACACCCGGAGGTCGACCGAATATTTTTCCCCAAGCCGCTTCTGTTCTGCCATGCCGGGTAGTCGTTCCAGTAACAACGATACCGAGCACAACAGGTCCCCTAGAGAGAGCGGCGAGGATTCGGAGGATGAAAGTGAAATTCTAGAGGAAAGTCCCTGCGGAAGATGGCTGAAACGAAAAGAAGAGGTACGTAAACTTCCTGTATGGGACTTGAGTTAGAATTGATGTTGAACGAGTAACGAGTTATACTAGGATGTTGATAATACTTAGATTAGATGTAGGTAGCGTTAAAGCCAAGTCGGAGTTAGACAACAATCAAACGAGATCCCTTGGCATCGTCAACAACTTGGACATTCGTTTTCTTTTCGCCCTACCCTGTGCACATGAGTGTGCACAATTTTTGCAAAATTAATTTGACCTTTTTGTCAGCATCAATTGTGACGATAGAGCATTCTATTGATAACAATCCCACCGCTATCGTGCTCCGTCTCTATTTGATAAGTGTACCAGCAGCGGGCTTAGGTTCTTCTCGACAAGAAGAGAAACAAAACATCAAATATTCATTCTTTTCCGGAGCAATGCTGTAAACCTCCCCGTGAAGTTCGCATCAGAATTTTGAGCATTATTTTAGGAATCGCTAACATCCAGCCAAACGGAGATATAGAACGCCTGGAACGATGGGTCGACCGGTGGTCCGTTTCGAAACAGATCAACCGACCGTTGTTGTATGCTGTCCGTATGCTCGTGAACAATCATTCTATTTATTCACTTTGTGCCTAACCGTCATGTGACAAACCGCGCCCGGATTTGTTTGTCTCTCTAGCGCACAACTGCTCTGTTAAAAGAGAAGTGATTTATAAACTCGAACTATTTGGAATATTTCCGCTGTATCGTGTCATGCATTCCGCGAAAGGTAACATTCAGCAGCTAATAGAATTTTCGGTTGTGTGTCTCATACGCCCTGGTTTTTGTTTCTATTTGGTGTTGTTTATGTATCATACGGTTTTATTTGGAGTGAACCTATATCCAGGTACCGGGTGGTGTTGTTACCTCACAACAGCCGTAATATATGTGTCTTTAGTCATCGCTGCCAGTTCCGCCGAGGAGTCCCCATTTTTGCAGTGATTCATTGCGTCGAGTTTCCTCTCGAAAAGAGTTCTTGTGTGCAAAAAACACAACCGTAAAGCAGCACGGTTCGTCTAATGAAAGCACATTCCAATTAGCTCATAAATTAAAGCATTTAATTGTCACATCCTTTTGCAATGGCGCGCGCTACACAGTGTATACAGGCTTGGATGCAGCTTCTTCCGGCCGACGATAAAACTGTGGATGAACACGAATTGAACGAAATGGTGAAAATTTCCGGGCACGACGGCGGTAGACAACATGTGAGAACTATTTCCGGTTGCGTTGTGGGGCGTAAACCTGCCGTATAAGAGCTTGTGTCCATTTTTGGATTGTGCAGTTCAACAAGCATATCCATACTCTTGGTGGGGGAAAATAGCATTTTCGATTGAATTGCAGTTCGAACACAGACTCCGCATTTTCTTCATCAGCACAAACAAGATTGTTACAAACGTTTCCCTGCAACACTGTGTGCATATTTGCAAATCGCGTAATCGCATGACTCTTCGACGGATGAGATCTGCCTGTACGGACGGATTTCTTGATGCAGTGTAATCTGAACCGATTTCACATCTGTGTCAACTGCCACTTTGTGAAGCGCAATCGATTTTAACCAATGACTGCAGTTTATCGATGTTTCTTTGCTGCTTTGGCTCTTGAGCAGTGGGGTTTGTGCTAGAAGTCACGTAAATACTGCATTGTGAATTCCAGTTTTTTTGCTTTGAGATGTTGAAGTTTAATCTCTTGAAGAATTTGTTTAGATTTTGCGTTTGATGATACAGTAGAACATTTTATAACCTTGGAGATATCTTCAAAGAAAGTGAGAAAAAGTTGTAATCCCTATCACAAGTAACGAGGTCCTTACCCATAATGGTATAAGCTCACCAACTTTAAGACGCCCAGCAAGAAACGGATCATAATAGGATGGTCGTATATAATAAGTTTATTACAGTCTAACGTCAGATATCGCTTGATGCTGAGTTCATGCTCCCCGAGGAATCTTACTCGGGGTGGAGAAATACAACCAAGGGAAAAAAACATATCTTGCACCAAGCTGTCCACACTGTGCAGACGGAAAGAAATTGTTGGACATTACGGCTGGTCTGGTTATTCCTGTTTTCTGTCTCGTAAATCCCTCCGTTTGCTATGTTGCGCTTGCCAGCAATAGGAATCGTTGTCGTCGCTGTAGCCACTTTACATTAAAACTCCTCCTCCGTTTCGTAGGCGTAAAAATGCACTGCAATGAGTGATTTATAAACATCCACTATCCTCGTTCGCATTTGCGTGTGATAAATTATTCCTCCCGAAGCATTTTTTTTTTCACTCCAGAGTGTTCCGACTGCAACTGTGACAATGCAGTAATGCGCAATAGAAAGGGAGAATCATAGAACTTTGTGTTGTAGCATTGCATCCCGGGGTGATTGAGTTTGTATGCATAAATGGCATTTGAAGAGTGAGATGAAGGTGTGTCTAGGAATGCTGTCAGCGACGATCCCTGTACACACTGCTACTGTGAAGGAGTGCAATGCACCCAGTGGACGATGCATAAATTCACTATGCAAGAGCCGTTTTGTGTGTGAAGTGGAACAGACCCGAGTGACAGGAGATGTCACTGTTTGGAGCTAACATTGTTGCCTCAAGGGGTATAGTAGAGAAGAAGTATGGTTGAAGTCTTCCCTATGTTAATTGGGGATGACCATCGCTAATAGATGCAAACCCTATAAATATCTGACTGTCTTTCGTACCCGGGACCCATCACCGTGACATAAGAAACCTCGCTTAATAGACCAATAATGGTGGCTGTAAAATTTCAAATATTTCACCATTTCTCTATGGACCATACCGGCCACATATCCACCAAGTGGGTCCCGAAAGGCTGCTTCCCGAAAGGTGCGAATGATGGCGTGTGTGGTAGACACCTTCACACCAACACCAGCGACCGAGTCTTTTCCTATTTTTTTTGGGGAGATAGCGTTAATTTTGCATGAAGTCGTGTCGAGGTAACCCGTCCGTCGTACGGAGATCCAACGTCAACGGTCCCGTCCGCAGCAATAATCGGGTGGCGGTAGCGAAAATCGGCAACGTGCGTATATATGCTGCAGTTTCGCAGAGCAGCAGTCACCATGGGTGTAGTAGACCTTTCTAAAAATAGTCACCAAATCAGCATTTAGTCCCGCCGAGAGGTGCGTGAGTAGGGTGCAGGGTTGGGCTGCTTAATCGCTCTCCTTCTCCCGCCCACTGTCGGTGGTGATGGGTCGTCGGCGAAGACGCCTAAATCTTCTCCCGCCATGCGTCGTCTGGCTATGTTTGGCGAGTGTACGTATCACCTCAAAGCTATTCCTTCGAAGCCCTAACTCATGTGTCCCGCGTGTGTCTTTGCCGCCCCTACTTCGGGTTCGTTGGCGCACCGGGACAGTCCTTTAGTGCTGAAGTCGTGGATACGAATAACGTAGCTACTACCGCAAGATGAAGAGATGACGAACCAAACGCCAAAGCATGAGAATGTGTCTTGGGAAAGGCAAACAAAAAAGTTATGCAGTGTGTGTGTGTGTGTGTATCTGCGGAACTGAACCTCGTTAGTCCCCCTTCCTGCATCACACACGCAGTCACACCGCCAGTCACTTTCGCACAAATTAGTTTTTGCGCCAGTGTTCATTCATTACATTTTATGTTAACCATATGCAAAAAAGCCGACATCCAAATCCGTCCTCTGTGATGCATTTGGCATTAATGGGAAATGCGCATGAGAAATGCGAAAGATGTTTGGAAAGCGTGAGTCATCGGTACATTGGAGTTGGTGACATGGGTATTCTTGTTTTTAGAAGGTTTGTTGTTACAGGAGTTACTAAAATTACCCATGATCATATTAAGGTTGGAGAGAACCTCCAAAAAGTCCAGGCGAGGTTAGAACCCAAACTGGACGAGTTGTCAGGACCCAACAGCTCAAACATGGTCCGGAAGATGTTGATTTTATTTGTAGCATAATCACGATTTCTGCAAACTGTCCATTTTAGTGCTTTCCTTCATCTTGAAATGGAAGACATCATGACTATTTGATGAGCCTTCCAATGTCTGCCGACATCGCTTCTAGCGTGCGACGCATCATCCATCAGGAGCGACTACAAAGTGAACTAAAGAAAGCGCAACGTTTAGTTCGCATCGGGCACACGACGTCACACTTGTCAGGAGACTTCTTCTTGCCACAACTTGGACAATGTCTCGCCGATAGCTGTCCTAAACCCACGGTGAAAGACAGAAAGGAAGTTCAAAGGTGCACGCGGGAGGAAGATATTCCGTTGCACACATCCTGTGGAACCATATTTAGCTTCGTAAGGCCTACCCTGCGTTTCGTACCAACTAGCGATTGTGTGGGCACGGAAACTACCTTCCGTTCACGTGGTGGCGCTGCTGTGTGTGTGATGGGGTTGTCGCTGTACTTTTTTTATAAAAATAACCAAAAACCTCTCCCCATCATTTGGCGCAGGCCACCGAACCTTCTCCGTTTCTCGCGCGCACAAACTCGCCAAGTCAAGGCCATGGAATTGCTTTCCGCTTCGACAGGTTCGACGTGGATCTATTTATTTCTATTTATTGTGTTGTGTTGTTGTTGGTGCTGCTGTTTTTTTTTTTACTGTTCACTACGCGCCTGTGACGAAACACAAGCACAGTTTTCGCATGGACGCTTAGCAAATACACACACACACACACACACACACACGTGCGCACACACATATGCCAATGCAAAGAAAGTGCAGACATCACGCCACAACAAAACTGTGTAGCGCGAAGAAATGTGTACCGCGGCAATAGCGCACGATGACTTGATGGTCGCTGACTTTTCATGAACTCTATATTCGCCTTGATCGGCCCCAGTTGGCCCAAAAGGGAAGTAGGCACTCAGTGAACGCCGGGAATATCAGGATGCCAGGGTCGGTAGGTGTAATAAGCGATGAGGCAACAGCAACGAATGAAGAAACAAAAAAGTAAACGATCATATATTAAGGTCGTGTGATGGACGGGCTAGGTAGGTGTACAGCACAACTTTCTCCATGGTGAAGTATCTCTATCTTTCTTAGTTGTCTTTCGCATCTTGCCTATTTTTGGAACCTCTTTTTTATGCCCACGAAACAAGTGCGAACATCTTTTATCTTCTTGGAGTTGTTTTTTTTTTATACAAAAGTTGTTCACAATAGTGTCACTTTTCCTTGAGATGCTGACTCTAGGCTTAATAATAGCTTTTCGGTTTATTTTTAAACGTTTGCAAAGAAATTCTTGCCTCTAAGCTTTCCATTACATTTGATAAAACATTCATTATTATTATAAACCATGATAGAAAAACAAATCACCATTTGTATCTCGTGGCTTCATGCTGGAGCGCTCATCTCGTTTAGTATCCAGGCTCCAGCATGTCTGTGGCCACTTAAAAGCTTCCTTGTGGCCCATCTTTGGACACTTTTTGTTTTGTTGAATCGAAAATTTTGACAGCAGTCGTCGCGTCCAACTGTTCACCAATTAGAGACCTACCGAAAGCCTACCGAAGTACCACCCCGAAAAGTGACGCTCGATTGGACATTCCTTTTATACGAGTATGAGGCTCCTGACGGCCGGCTCGTGCAACCGCCTGTCTCAACAAAAAAAAACATCTCCGCGCATTTGACGATTGTAAACATTCCGATAACATTTCCTAACGATCCCCGACTATTTTCTTTGCACTGCCGTTCGTTGTTTTACGATGGACAGCAGGCAGAATTTCCAAGCAATCGCGCGCGACACCGGTTTTTGGCGTCGGTTACAATTTGGACGACGGCCAAATAGTGCAAAATATACACACACACCCAGCTTCATGCGCCTAAATGTGTGCCGTTGATCCAACCGGAAGAATTGGGTGTAATAAGAGTGTGGTTGTAGGGGTGTAACGGAGAGCACTCTTGCCCTTTTTGTTGGCACCGAAACCCCACGGAACCCTATAGGCAATTTAGGACTTCGCTTCGGACTTGGAGAAGACTAGCGTACACTATCATTGAAACCGAGAATCGCTACTGTAAACAGTTTTGGGGAAAAAGCGAAAAAACACGACCAGAACGCAATATATTGGACAAGAACCAACAATGGCAACCTATCAACGCTAATAAAACCCTGTCTCGGTGTAAAGGAGAGCGTAAGATATGGGACCGGCAAGAGGACCAGCAAGAAATGTCCTTTAATGTGTCTGGTGTGCAATGATGTAGAACCTGAGGACACGACGACTTTGGGATATAAAAGGGCTCAAGGGAGAGATAGAGCAACGACAAATTTGGTAGCATTTTTATGAGTCGCTACTTTCTGTTATCACAAAGCCTAGGCTCTAATGAGCGCAAACGGCATGAAGTGTGTGGCAAGTTGTAGAGTGCAAAAGGGTGCACCTAAGATGTCCTTTGGCTAGTGCTGAACTGCTAATTTCTTCTGTTACAATTGTTTTTTTGTTACTTCTGTATTATGATGCGGATAATAACGACTATCTTTGAAGCATTTGCTAAAAACTATGCACCACTATGTGAGCTCTAAACTAGTGCTAACGACTTGCATTTGCGGCTCTGCGACGAGAGCATTATTCGCACTCCTACGTGACATCTTGCGGATGGTGCACACACGGTGACCTCGAACTCATTTCCAGCACCTACTGAAGTCAATGGTTGGCAACACAAAATGTTCGTAATAAAAACAGCTTATTAGCATTTATGTCTGTTATATAAATAGTCATATCGGAATGCCGGCTAACGACAATGTACGGAATGTGTACGGTACAAAGCAGTAGACATGAATCGATAGGCGGACGCACAAGTCGCCCACGGCCAGGAAATCCAGGCGGCCCCAGGAGCCGTACAGATAATTATCACCGGTGTGCCTTACTCGCTGTGTGTGTCGTGGATTTGTGCTATTGATTTAACCTCGCCGGTATGGTGCATAGTGACTAAAGCCTCTACAATGTTACGTTCTCTGATCCCTTGCAGGTGTTTTCCCTTACTGCAATTTAGCATATTGCGCAGAAAACACTTAGATAAGGTGTTAATCTTGCAAAAAGAGTCCATGTGGTTGAGAGTGCAAAGAATATTATTGCCCAAAACCTTTGCTAATACTGGTATTTCATTTATGCTTTTGTGGAGGATATTATTATAGCAATAGATGATGGAGACTCGCTACTAGCATCCGCTCAATTTAAGTAAAAATCCCAAAAATCCCACTGACTATCCACCCATTTTCTCGTCCCGATAGTAACCTACGCACATTGGTACATCACACTTACGGGTGACCGTTTTTGGGGGGGGAGAGATTAATTTGCTTATCTCTCTGCTTTATGGCACATTCATCACCAGAGGGGAAAATCCCCATTCCGTGTACAATATTTGAAACGTCTAGCAATACTATACAACGCTCGCACTCCTACGTGACATCTTGCGGATGGTGCACACACGGTGACCTCGAACTCATTTCCAGCACCTACTGAAGTCAATGGTTGGCAACACAAAATGTTCGTAATAAAAACAGCTTATTAGCATTTATGTCTGTTATATAAATAGTCATATCGGAATGCCGGCTAACGACAATGTACGGAATGTGTACGGTACAAAGCAGTAGACATGAATCGATAGGCGGACGCACAAGTCGCCCACGGCCAGGAAATCCAGGCGGCCCCAGGAGCCGTACAGATAATTATCACCGGTGTGCCTTACTCGCTGTGTGTGTCGTGGATTTGTGCTATTGATTTAACCTCGCCGGTATGGTGCATAGTGACTAAAGCCTCTACAATGTTACGTTCTCTGATCCCTTGCAGGTGTTTTCCCTTACTGCAATTTAGCATATTGCGCAGAAAACACTTAGATAAGGTGTTAATCTTGCAAAAAGAGTCCATGTGGTTGAGAGTGCAAAGAATATTATTGCCCAAAACCTTTGCTAATACTGGTATTTCATTTATGCTTTTGTGGAGGATATTATTATAGCAATAGATGATGGAGACTCGCTACTAGCATCCGCTCAATTTAAGTAAAAATCCCAAAAATCCCACTGACTATCCACCCATTTTCTCGTCCCGATAGTAACCTACGCACATTGGTACATCACACTTACGGGTGACCGTTTTTGGGGGTGGGGGGGGAGATAAATTTGCTTATCTCTCTGCTTTATGGCACATTCATCACCAGAGGGGAAAATCCCCATTCCGTGTACAATATTTGAAACGTCTAGCAATACTATACAACGCTCTACAAGTCCGATTGGAAAGCGTAAACCACTGGCCCCAAACGATGATAAACTGCGCTCATCATAAACTTCTCGAAAGTGTGTGCTGTTTCGTAAAACATTGATTTGTTCACCCCTTTCCATTTTCATAAACTATCTTGTGAGAAATAAAGCAATAAATTCTTCTGCAAGCTATTGAAAAGCCGCGTAAAAGAGTAGTTTAACTGCACAAATAATTGACTTGGAGTTTTGGAGATCTTTTCATTATAGCGTAGCTGTAAATTATATTTTATTGAGCACCTTGGAATGTGCTATAAAACCGGGTTATCATATCATAACTTAACTTAAAGTTGTTTTCAAACTCTATATACAACAATTTATTCTGTTCAATAGTTGTTGAATTGCAAATGTTCTTCCCAGGCTCATTAGTCAATCCTTGATAACTATGTTTTGCAGACGATCATTAGCACACGTTGTTCTGGTCTGCCAGTCACCTTCCAGAAGCAGTAATTCTTAAGTAACCTGTTCTGCAGCATACCAATGATTTCTTGTAATGAGATGAGCTCAGTTTACCATCTCGTACTACTCCTGATCAGCAGCGATAAATACAAGGAGACGCTCACCAGTCATGAGTCTTCGTCAACCATTTTCTCATTCGCCTTGTAATTGCTTAAATGTGGTGCTGTAAATCGACAGCGCAATGTTTTCCTAGAAATTAACTTCATTCGTTTGCAAAAACGGAAAACAATCCTTTCACCACCACAGCTTAGTCATCTTCCCGGAAGGGACAGTGTGCGTACCTTGATGACAGTTTGCCACAATTGGATGCAACCGGATCGTGTTTATAGTACGATTTGGATACGGTTCGATCGATCGATCTTGGCAGGGTGTTAAACTTTCAGGAAGGCCAGTGCAGTATATCCTTCCGCATTACCAAACAAGCTATGCCCGCGCCCGGACACCACTCGTCTGTAGGTGGCAAGGTGAGCATTGGTATAACCCCACATTTGGATGCGTCTGAAGTTCCGATCGGTTCGATTGGGCCGGCCGTGTAAACCAGTCGTCGTCGTCGTCGTCGTCGACTGTCGGTCGTCAACCAACGGTCATCAAGTGATGGAATTCCTGTGTTACTGTGTGAACCCGCAACGCAAACCCTCATGTTCGTTAGTCAGAAACTGGTTTCGATTGGATATTACCGCTACTACCGGTTACGTGTGTGCGCGCAAAGGTTGTCTCTGCACGCATCAGAAATAGACTCCTAGGAAACCCTGAGGTTTGTTGCATGATCCACCGGAGTTTCACTGTCCCTCCTTGCAGGCCAGTGAATCCGTCATTGACCTCTAACAGATGAATGTGCGTGAGTTGGTATACGGAGCTTAAAATAACCCATCCAGTTATCTAGACGAGCGGG
>KZ062380.1:25901-59956 GCA_002091835.1 Anopheles maculatus
GCCTCTACAATGTTACGTTCTCTGATCCCTTGCAGGTGTTTTCCCTTACTGCAATTTAGCATATTGCGCAGAAAACACTTAGATAAGGTGTTAATCTTGCAAAAAGAGTCCATGTGGTTGAGAGTGCAAAGAATATTATTGCCCAAAACCTTTGCTAATACTGGTATTTCATTTATGCTTTTGTGGAGGATATTATTATAGCAATAGATGATGGAGACTCGCTACTAGCATCCGCTCAATTTAAGTAAAAATCCCAAAACTCCCACCGACTATCCACCCATTTTCTCGTCCCGATAGTAACCTACGCACATTGGTACATCACACTTACGGGTGACCGTTTTTGGGGGGGGGAGAGATTAATTTGCTTATCTCTCTGCTTTATGGCACATTCATCACCAGAGGGGAAAATCCCCATTCCGTGTACAATATTTGAAACGTCTAGCAATACTATACAACGCTCTACAAGTCCGATTGGAAAGCGTAAACCACTGGCCCCAAACGATGATAAACTGCGCTCATCATAAACTTCTCGAAAGTGTGTGCTGTTTCGTAAAACATTGATTTGTTCACCCCTTTCCATTTTCATAAACTATCTTGTGAGAAATAAAGCAATAAATTCTTCTGCAAGCTATTGAAAAGCCGCGTAAAAGAGTAGTTTAACTGCACAAATAATTGACTTGGAGTTTTGGAGATCTTTTCATTATAGCGTAGCTGTAAATTATATTTTATTGAGCACCTTGGAATGTGCTATAAAACCGGGTTATCATATCATAACTTAACTTAAAGTTGTTTTCAAACTCTATATACAACAATTTATTCTGTTCAATAGTTGTTGAATTGCAAATGTTCTTCCCAGGCTCATTAGTCAATCCTTGATAACTATGTTTTGCAGACGATCATTAGCACACGTTGTTCTGGTCTGCCAGTCACCTTCCAGAAGCAGTAATTCTTAAGTAACCTGTTCTGCAGCATACCAATGATTTCTTGTAATGAGATGAGCTCAGTTTACCATCTCGTACTACTCCTGATCAGCAGCGATAAATACAAGGAGACGCTCACCAGTCATGAGTCTTCGTCAACCATTTTCTCATTCGCCTTGTAATTGCTTAAATGTGGTGCTGTAAATCGACAGCGCAATGTTTTCCTAGAAATTAACTTCATTCGTTTGCAAAAACGGAAAACAATCCTTTCACCACCACAGCTTAGTCATCTTCCCGGAAGGGACAGTGTGCGTACCTTGATGACAGTTTGCCACAATTGGATGCAACCGGATCGTGTTTATAGTACGATTTGGATACGGTTCGATCGATCGATCTTGGCAGGGTGTTAAACTTTCAGGAAGGCCAGTGCAGTATATCCTTCCGCATTACCAAACAAGCTATGCCCGCGCCCGGACACCACTCGTCTGTAGGTGGCAAGGTGAGCATTGGTATAACCCCACATTTGGATGCGTCTGAAGTTCCGATCGGTTCGATTGGGCCGGCCGTGTAAACCAGTCGTCGTCGTCGTCGTCGTCGACTGTCGGTCGTCAACCAACGGTCATCAAGTGATGGAATTCCTGTGTTACTGTGTGAACCCGCAACGCAAACCCTCATGTTCGTTAGTCAGAAACTGGTTTCGATTGGATATTACCGCTACTACCGGTTACGTGTGTGCGCGCAAAGGTTGTCTCTGCACGCATCAGAAATAGACTCCTAGGAAACCCTGAGGTTTGTTGCATGATCCACCGGAGTTTCACTGTCCCTCCTTGCAGGCCAGTGAATCCGTCATTGACCTCTAACAGATGAATGTGCGTGAGTTGGTATACGGAGCTTAAAATAACCCATCCAGTTATCTAGACGAGCGGGATCCCTATTCTCCTGTCAGAGATACGTTCAATTGTATGCAGATCAAGCAACTGTAGTGATAGGTATCGATAGAATCAGAATAAAACAATTTTATTGATAAGAAAACGATTTTGCTATAAAATCATTCTACCCTTCTTGCTGTAAAACTCCAACAATTTAAATAACAAGGCAAAAAGAAGCATTCCGTCGTTCATCCCAAGTAGAGTGAGGATCAGCGTCATGACGCCATAATGGTAATAAAGTGGAATTATTCCTTCGTTGACCGGGGTCTTCCCTTTTGCAAAGCAGCATACTCCCATCCTTAGTTATGAGATTTCATGAAAAAGCTAAAATTATGCCAACAAATTAATGCCACAAATTTACTGCGTACGGCAATATGACAGGACCACTTGCTACAGTTCATCGCAACATGGTAATAAACTGTCAAATGCTTTACTGTTCCCCAGGAAGTATTATCGTAAAGCAGCATTTATGGAATTTATTAGTATTCTACTCTATACTTCACAACTTCTGTTCGTTCTGAATGAAAACTAAAAAAAAGGAGATATGCTATAAATTCTTCCACATTCTGAGGACACATTTTATACAATTAACATTTAAAAATAATGATCGTTTGCCAAACTACAGCTGAGCCATAATGCGAGACTAGTGCAGAGAGCGGTCGTTCCGATGCGAGCTCCAATTATCATTATTCGCACAACGACACACAGATGAGGCCAGAGAACTTTAAATCCTCGTCTCACATATTATCATCTTTGTCGCCCGACAGGGCGGACGGATGGTGTTAATCCAATGGAAGTGATGCGTTTTACAGCTTGTTGCTACGCTCATTTGATGCAGTTACGGTGTAATAATTCTTGTGTGTTCTTTCCGTCGTCGCTTGATACTAAGACAGCTTTATGGCAACTAGTATTTGCCAGCATTTGATATGTTTTGCTATAATAAAAATCACATTACCCTATAAAACGATATTACAAGCGTTTGGCGATGAAGTGAAAATGAAACGCACGTCATATGATGTTATATTCGATTCGTTAAAATGATAATGCAGCAAACTTGGCCAACGGCGCGAGCGCGCACTGCTCATTTGCACGGTTAGTAGCAGCAGCAAAAGATAATGCACCCAAGAGCGCCTGTCTCTCTGCCCACTAACTGTTATAATTTCACGTCACCAAGGATGGCACGTTCCGCTAGTGGCCGGCACATCAGATTGATGAAGACATCTGACGACAGCTGCATAAAACATGACCACACGGAGAAGGCGGGTGCATTGCAGCAGATTAGCCCACTCGAGAGCTGAAACAAAACAGTACGAAAAAAGTGCTATAAATTCAAGTGGCCAGCAACAATTTTTTTCAGAGAGGATAAGATATAAAACAACACACGCGCGTTGTTGGCTAAAATAAGCAAAACGTATAACAACAATCATTATGGCATTTAGAGATGCCTTTTTTTTCGTTGCTTCAAATTTGTGAGCATTATTTCAAGAGCAGGTTTTCAAGCAAGTTGATGGTGTGTTTTTTTTTTGGGGGAAGATTTCAAGAGCATTTTTGTTTGTTTGTTTTTTTTTAGTGTTACCGCTACCAAGTGCCAGGTCACAGGTCAGATACACAGATTGGGCAAACTCCGTCAACAAGACCGTTGATGGAAATTTGAGTGTTTTGCAGTTTGAGACCAACACAACAGGGTCAGCCTTTTGCATTCGGTAAAAGATATTGAAGCAGGCGTGTGTCGAGAGCGTAAAATTAGCAAATGGTTTGTTGAAGGTTTGATTTATTAATGGGGTTCAAATTTATATGCGCTCCTACTGGCTGGCTGGTCTGCTGATAAATCTTTTCAATCTGCCCCTCACTATGATTGATGGAATAATTATGCATTTGTGTACAGCTGTAAGCGCTCGCTATAACTTATTGATTCGCACCTTTTTATTTTTGGTTTTTAATTAGCTTATCTAATACGTTACCCCCGTTCTCTATTTTCAGGTAAGCATTATTCAGCGGATGAAACGATGTTACTACGAGCTCGACCGGGAGGCAAACGAAATCCAGCTCGGTGAACAATTTGGTGGCTATAAATTATTCCAAAATCGCAAACCATTCCGCAAACGAACTTGCTGGAGAAGACGAGAGGCGAGAAGAGCGTTTGTTCGATGGAACGACTCCATAAAAACTCCACAAACATAAAACGCCAAACGCGCGCGCCTGCACATCAAGTGCTGCTCATGCCCGTTGTCCGAGGTGAACTAAGAGCGATTGGGAGAAGTTATAAAATTGCCCCGATTAGAGCGGTGTAACGGGTTGAGTGAGGTCCGCGCGCAAGAACGGAACCAAATGAACTTCAATGCTTCTTCGTGTACATATGATCACCGTACAGGAGAATCGCATGCCCCTGCGGATACTACTGCTGCCACTACCAGTACTCACGGGCAGTGAAGCGCGAAACATGGGCAAGAACTGCAAAGCATCACAGTGGCAACCACCACCCGAACTCATGCGTCATTAAACGGGAAAGATTTATTTATATTTGCAAAATATTTTATGCGATTCCTTCCCGCGAGCGAGAACTGCCTGCTGCTGCTGCTGCCGTTTGCGACTGTGCTATGCTGGACATGGGTCTGTTGATGTGGAACTAGCTGGTTGGTGTTGTTTTTGTGTGGAGCCGGGGTGGCTAACAAAACAAAAAAAACAACATGTTTGTGTTGATTCTTCACATCGGGTTTTGGCAAGTTTTGGTGTATTTTCTTGCCGCAAGAACACGATTAGAATCGGCACATGGCACATCGTTCGATCGTTAATGATAGAAAACGATCGTTTTGACGTTTGCTGTGTTATAAAGTGTATTCGTTTCATCCTCTGGCACACGTCTCAGTGCTGGACATTTCAGTTATCTCTTTTCTCGACGCTAATTTTATTATTCTCTCCGTTTGTTGTGCTTTTGCTATACAACAAATCTTCAGCTATGGCTTCAGTAATGTGGGTTTGTACGATTTTGCAACGCACTACTACCACAAAGGCTCTCTCTCTCTCGGCGTGTTGTTATTATCCGTTTGCTGCGTTTATGTAAATATGCACCAGCAACATTGTTGTAGCACGCCGACCGCAATAAACCAATTGTCCCCAGGTCGCTGTGACATCGAATTGTGGATCGCATGGAATCAAAGCGTCGCATTTCTTGCATTTTGTTTTCTCTATCTAGCCATTGCTTGACTTCCTCGTACTTCTTTGGTTACACAGACGTGTCTGTTAAGCATAGCAAGATAGGGTTTTGTATGTTTTTTTATACTTACAAAAGGAAGTTAACCTCAAGCATGTTTGAAATGTGACCATTAAAAAATGAAGTTTTTTGCGCTAAACTCTGCGTATTTAAGTACACAATTCGAAACTAAGATACTAAAATTGTTGAAATACACGTAGCATTTGTTGTTTATAAGGCATTAACTAACATTATGACAGTCAAAAGGGCAAGGTGTTAGGCAAACATAAATTGGAATTTTAGACACATAAGATTGGAATGTGAAAAAGAAAAATTGAATCTAAAATTTATTTACTTGCTTTGTGGATGCAGCTTAGTTAAGGTATTTGGGTTTCCGTCTTTGGAATTAGTTCGTCATAGATGTCAAAAAAGGGGATTTGTTTTTTAATATAGAATTATGTCTAAACGGATTAGAAATAATTTTTAAAGTGTTTGTTGTATTAGTTATTATCATCATTTAAACCCACCAAACTCCGTGCACTCGATGCAGTGTTAAATACGATAAACCAGCGCGCCTAACAAGCAGGGAAAAGCGAAACGCACGTTGCGTTTTGTTTACGTTTCGCGTGGATGGTGCGCGAACGTGATAGTATGCGAAGAGAAGCCCTTCAGATCCCATCCTCACTACTATACGATGCGTTGTATAGTAAAAACATGTTGCACAACACCGCGCATGTATACTACACTGATAAGCGGGGCACTGAATGAGACACTGGAGCTGCTGTCTGGCAGACTGAAACAACACAAAGAACGAGAAGCAGCGAGACAAAGAGATACAGCCCGGGCGATAAGGGCACTGATAATGGTTAAATAAGAGGGAATCGGTTTTAGCAAAGTAAAACAAGACGCGCAAAAATGCTATAATTATGGCACTGATCGATTGAAGTCTGTTTCATCTTAGCTTTAGTCTCTAATCCACCCACAATCATACGCTCTTGGTTGGTGCTCACATTCGTCAAACTTCAAACGGCGTATTAATCGACACATGCCTCAAGCAAACATTCCTCCTTAAAGCAACATTTTCAAGTACAACCTGTTTTAGTTTTTTTTTTTGGTTGGTGCCAGTGGTTGAGACGTCCACTGGCTGTTTCTTCTACGCGCAAAACATTGCAAACCTTGACCCGTCACTTGAGCAGGGTACGGTGGTACGCTTGTCAAGGAAGCAAATCCAACCAAATAAAACGCCAGCCCGAGACTTCCAAACTTCTCTGCTTACTACGCGGGACCCCTCGGTGGGTGTGTGTTTCGGGTCGTGTATATATGTTTGTTTGTTGTCGTGCCGAAAGCGTATCTTACCTTTTTTGAAGGGCGTTCTTTGCACTCATAACGGTTTATGTAAAGTGAAATAAATCGCGACAGCACAATAGGATAACAATAGATAGCGTGGTGTGAGTAGAGATGGGGATGATTGGGGTAGGGTTGGCAAAACCACATAAATGTACGAGAAGACGTCAGATATTAGACTGCTCGTTATACTCGTCGGAGAGATACTACGCAGTAGCGCAATGCTGATGTGTGAGCACACCGCCGGGACCATTGTCACCGTCCACTTAAATGTGAATGTCACTCATCTTATGCACTCTCGGGTAGATGGATGGGTGTTTAGATTTTTTTTAAATCGTTTTTTCGTCTTATGTTCTTGCCTTTTTGTTAGTTTCTTATTTTGTTGCAACTGTATCCTATTTATATTAGGTATTTTTCATTTGTTTTAAGGATAACATCTCGTGTTACTGGGTTATTTAATTAAGCATTAAGCTTCTAAATTGTTTAACCAGATTTTACATCAATAAGACAACAAAATCCTGTAGAACTCACCTTTTTATTCTGTAAAGAGAGATAAAACAGTAAACAATGAGCATTGTGAACGCACAACGAGAAATAAAAATCGTTTCACGGCTTATTATCTCTCTCGCCTGAAACTTCGCATTCACGGGACATTAGACACACCACACTAAACCATCGAAAAGGTGCGTTTTCCCGGGTGCATGATGGTGTCGCGCAGGAATCGGACGGAAGAGACTGGTGTTGTGGCGCCAATGATTGATGTCGCGCGTAGTTGACGCTCTGCCGTAGTATGTTACTCGAATGGTGTAATCCGAATGTCGCACTGGTTGCCTGCGAGTGTGTGTGGGTAATTGATGTTTGGCTGGCACCACTGCCGAAGAGCGGTCATGATTAGTTGTTGGCCTAAATTCAAATAACCGTCTCTCATCAGCTTCGCTAGGTTAAACTCTCGGTGGTGCTTCCAAGACCGACTGTCGTCCAAGAAAGCTGTTGCATGTGGAAAAAGTGTGTGCGTTTAGAATCGAAGAAACGCCGCACTATCGGGTGTTTGTTTTGTTCGCACGGCACCAAACATTTGTTTGAACTTCAATTTGAACCGACTCTGTTGCACAATCAGAGCAACGAACAATCGAAACTTTAAAACGATGCTGGGTGACTAGACCGGTTTAGTAGAACGCTTACGCTAGAATTGGCTTTCCGTTGTAACGACATTTTCGAACGCAAAGTTGTGTTGTGAGCCAATTTCACAACCAAGATCACGACACACACACACCCGAGTGTTGGGCCATTTTAATGAGACCAGTCAATTAGAATTAATTGCTTTTTAACTCGTACCCTTGCGAGAAAAGTGTAATCAAAAAATGGTTTTTTGGGGCCATTAAGTTTATCGCTAAAGCACAGCGACCTTTTTGAATGATGGTTGCAACGACCTTGAATGGCAAATTATTTGCATATTACAACATTCCATTTGAATGAATCGTTTGAGAAAATAGCTTTCTTTATTTATTTTGATTTCTATAAAATTAACGCACGTTTAAAAGTTAACGTAATTTGTACAAAAAGCGTTTTAGAAATTTTAGCTTCTTATATAGTATAAAATTTCACAATTTGGTCAATTCTTGTTGTCCGCAAATAATAAATCTTATCATTTTTGTGGTTTTGATTTGCATGAAATTCTTATCATTCTCGCTCGTAAGTTATGCTAATGGGTGATTAAACTCTTTTCTTCCGCATGTGTGAACATGGTACCACACATATAGGGCCCATCCTAAGATCCTAGAAGTTGGATAAGAATATTGTGGAAAAAACAATCATACGAATAGTTATTGATAAGAAATATCATCATATTGTGTAATCGCATAAATAAGAACTAAATTGGCGCCGGCTAACCGTACCCGCTTGCTGACAAGTTACATCAATAGGCTCGCAGACGAAGTAAAATATTGGACCTCCCCACTCGCTCCATTCGCCTGCTTCACTTAAACAACACGTTGGCCTCACCATTTAACTCGTTTTCTATGTTTGCTTTTGAATCTGTGATTAAATAATTCGTCTCTAACGAACCAAACCGTCGCCATACATCATTCGGTATCGATCGCAGAATAGGAGTAGCATTCTCCCTCAAGTGGCCATGATTTATTTGCTAGACGAGACTCTAGAGAACGAAAAACAGAGAGAGGAAACCAAAACTATAGCTTGTTCCTTAAGTGGTCGCTTACAAAAGAAATTAAAAGCAACTTAACTTACATTAACTTACAATTAACATTCGCCAGGAACCGTAAGTGAAATGTGGGTACATTGTAGCAAACAACCGGGTCCATTGTGTCCGATGTACCTGTCATAAACATGTACAACGTTCAATAAACAAACCACCAAAATGTCGTTTGTGTTGCAAATGGCAAAAACCATCGACCATCACCGATGGTGCGCCACCACATCCTTAAGCAGGAAAATGCCTTGACTCATTAAAGAGGAAAATGCGTTTCTTTACACATCACACATCAATCATTCTAACGTCCAAACGAATTTATTTACCTTTGTAATTTCTCCTTAAGAGCACGCGTCAGCACTCGATTGAGCCGTTGTTGTCAAATAGTCGGGAAATGTTTGCAAAAATTGACAAATTCTTTGTCTAATTCGAATAAATGGTTTAATTTCATCCCGTCAGATGAATGTGGCGCACTGTTACTATAAATTATGATAAGAAACGCAAACCGTCTTGTGGTCGACATCCTCTAAAAGCTAGACGATTTTTTACAGGGGTTTTCGATTCGAGTTCAACACTATTGCCATGCATTTAAGTTACTTAAATTTTTATGTCACGGATCTATCTAAAATATAAATTTGACAGTTTTCATTTGCAATTGCAAATTTATGGTTATATATTGATGTATTAATTCATTAACGTCATTAAATCTAACCACCGGTTTAAAATGTACAAAATATGCAGAGAATGCTTGAAGTCGGCCAGTCTTCTAAGAGTCTTCTCAAAGGTCTTCTAATTCTAAAGGAAGTATCTCGAAGATTTTGCAGAGGATATTTGTAATTAATTTTGACATCTTAGATTTAACATAGCTAATTAGACACAAGCTTTGAGTCAGTTTATATGCTATATTTTATCCTGATTTTTATGTTACGCATCTACAACTCAAATCACATCGATCGATTGATCCAAATTTGAGGTTTATCCATTTCCCTCTTTCAAGCCGAGAACACATTTGTGGGTGTTAGAAATCTAGCTTCTTGAAGCTCATGTAAAATCTATACGAAGAAGATTTATGAATATGTATAATAAAACAGTTGACATCAAAATGATGTTGAAAATCAATCGTAAAACCCTGCAACTTGGTATCTCGCGCAGCTAGTGCGCAACTAATTGAACTCGATCCAAATGACGCAGCTCTCGGTTGGAGCCGCCAGTTGTGCTATCAAAAACAATATACACACAGACAGAACGCACGAATACCGCCCCTTTTCCGCGCACACACACACACACGCACACCCTCACGCGCAAACCTTCAGACAGAATTGCGCTGAGTGCTTGTTCTAGTCAGGTCTAGCATTATTTTTTCCTGCAGGCGAGGCGCAGAGAAGGGATTCCATGGGGCGAAGGGTGGTGGTGACTTGGCGCAAAACGGTCGGCATCAAACACTTGTTGGTAATGGTGGTTTACTGCGTCAAAGCATTCATTTCCTCTCCGTTGCTGTTTTGTGTTGTGTTACCCTCCACCCAACAAACGTGCGGCGCTCTCTCTAAACCTTGTGTTTAATTAAGGCGACGTTGGCGCCACCGCTTATCGGGTCTGTGTCTCCGCGTCACGAGGATCACCGGAACCGAGTCTTCTACGTTTATGTCTACCGATGGTTCTGTGCCACTGCTGCACTGCACAAGGTGCAGTTTGATGGAATGTGCCGAGGCACGTCCTCACACAGGTCAAACGATGGGTAACATGAGAATGATATTATCCAAAGCAGACTACGACAGGTGGGAGGATGTTGTGTCGACGTTAGAACGGAATAGAAGGAAGGCTTTCGGCTCAAAATCTGACTCGTTCTTCCTACCTTCCAGATCCATTTCTACGCGGAAAGAAACACAATCCAACCTAACTGCCCCGATAGGTTCGTTTCGCTGTAACCTTCGTGTGTAACAAAAAAAAATGCGTGCAATGCATCACCCCCACCACCAACGTACCTAACTAGGGAGTCACGTGCAATTGAAAACCGCAACACCACGGCGGCATTCAACGGTTTGTTTATCATACGAACCTACCCCATCCATTGCCCTCCCCCCCCCCCCCCAATTCTGGTTTTCTCCGTGCTCGTGATAAGAATAGAATGGAGGGGTTTTTGCTTCGGGAATTACGCTTTGCGGTTTTGAACCTTTTCTACTTTGCAATTCGTATTTGGGTCACACTTTTGCGGGTTTTGTGGTTTTAATTCTCATCATCAGTGCAAGGAAAATACTACAAAATATACAAAAAAAAACAAAGAAAAAAGAAGTAAATCTACTTTACATTGTATCAGACAAGAGATGTTTGCGAAAATGGCGGACATATTGGTACGGTATCGTACCGCTAATGCGCTCCATCACGATGGGCGGGAGAAAACATTAGAAACTGTGCCTTTTTTTGTTACCACACGAGAAACTTCGGCGGTCTTAGGACCCTCTACCTTGCCTAATGGTTAAACCCTTTTTGTGACTAAAATTACCCATCGCAGAATAGGCAAATCCTGCGTGACCACCGTTTTTGGAATTCATATTGCAGTATATGGGGCACACATCCATTGCCGTACAAAATAGCGCTAGCCCTCGAAATCGAATCGAATTACTTAATCATTATTCATCGGTAGCCTCATACGGAACGGACATTTCACTAGACAGTGTTGGTTCAGCATCATCTAGGACGTTGCCACCGGTGGAAGTAGAGTTTGTTGCAATCGGGTTCGCTGTCGGCGGATCCACTGCGTTGTCACCCGTGTGCTCGCGATGATGATGATATGCAGGAGACCCATTCCCGGAAGGATTGTTTTCGGTCAGCTCCTCAAGGTGATCGTTCGGCACAGCAGCAGCGACTGTTGACGATGCTCGGCTAAAGCGACGCAGTTCCACCATCCGCTCGAGCGCTTCTAGCTCTTCATCGTTTTCCCGCGCTTCCTCTGCATCGTCTAGATGGCCAGCGAAAAGAGCGCCATCCATCATGCTGTTTACGCTGATGCCTGACGTTTCCATGATGGCCGGCATCGTCGAGAGAATGGAGGATTCGGTGTCCGCTACTTTCCAACCGCGCTCCAAACCTATCCAAAACGTTTTCCAATCGCATGGAAATCGCATGTAAGAAAGCAAAAAAAATGTAGAGAAAAAAGAGAAAGAAATATATTAGCATACATCATTTAGATTATTTAAAAGCGTCATTTAAAAACATAAAAAATCACATTTAAAAAGTTGTCGATTCTTGTTGATTCACTGAAAAAATATAACAATATACCCCGATAACAAAAGAAAGAACAACAACACACAAAAGACGACAAAAAGTAAAAAGGAGAGAGTGTAGGCTAGTGGACAAACACAACAACAGTAAACGAAATAGGGAGTACACAATTTAAAAAAAAAACGATTTAAAAAATTAGAACATCTAATGAAACGAACACGAGTGGCGAACAGGACCAAAAACACAAATAAGAAAAACCCAACAATTCACGGAGCAAAATAAGGACAACAACAAAAAAAAACCGAAGAAAAACGAAGGAACAAAAACAAAAAACAAAAGGAGTACAGCGTTTACAAGCTACGCAACGAACATCGGAACGAACTGCGGAAGAGAGCTAAGAGTGGGGAATAATAAAATGATTGCAAAAGAATACATATAAACATATTCATATTCTTGTATTTCCATAATATCTTCCGGCCTTTGCTTGCTTTGATTGCCTGCTGTGTCTGTGTCGTGGACAGACTTTTTATAGACGTTTATCTTAATCCTGGCTTGTCTGGCCTCCCTGCGTGTCATGTCTTCCTACTCTACCTTCAACGTAATGTTTTGTTACGCTTTTCGTCTTCATCATCCACTTCTCTATCATCATCATTATTTCGTGCATTTTTGTTTTATTTTCGAATTTATAATGTTTAACACACTCGCGCTTATTTACGGTTTGCAGGTTTCCTGTGTTTATTTTCTCTGCTTCTTCTTCTTCTTCACTATTAGCTACTATATGTTTGCGTGTTGTTACATTAAGAATCGATTCGCTTACATTAAAATCCGCTCACTGTTTACACGCACACGCATCGATCCACAAATGTGTCTACTACATGATTGTGGTGGTGTTGGTGCCTTTGTGTTGTGCACATTTACTAGCTATTGTTTCGAATGCTCTTTTCGGTTTTCGGGCACAGTTATTATTTGCGCTATAGTGTTCACCATAATCATACTGATTTTGCTGTTAAATACACTTTATCGTTAGCTGATTACGAGAGATGAATGGTGGTGGTGCAAGTAGAATAGTAATGGTAGTAGCAGTAGTAGTAATAGTTGCCTCTATATATCGCGTTCGGTCATTTTATTAGCTTTAGTTTTGCAATAGATGATGCTGAATTTTTATTGAACAATAATCTCTTCTTGTGTTGATTATAAAGGATTACACAGGCATACTTTTAACAGCGCTCGTTAAAAAGAGATAAAAGAAGGACGCGGTTGTGTCCTTTTTTCTGTTCTGTTTCGAGATGTTGTGACAGGAGGAACTTGGACACAACACACACACACACACACACAAAGCTACAATCGACAGTTCTTTCGGTGTGTCCAATTACGGGGGATGAGCTCGCTTGTATCGAAAATCGAATCGGATCGTTTATTCGTGTGTCGATCGTGGCATTTCGAACGTCCTACTACACACCTGTATCGCGTTTTTTGTTTTCTTTCAATGTGTGAAAGTGAACTAAAACACATGAAGAGATCGACAGTGCCGCCCGAGCCTATGGCAGCAACACCATCACATCAGTATTTCTCTATAGCTCATCAAAGTAGGTTCACCAAACATAACAAATAAAACCAACAACATGTGAATATCGTTGTTATATACAATAGTACAGGATTGGTTTCACGTTGATAAGGCAAAATATAGTCCACTATTATGGCGAACGGTGACAACAAATGTCAAGTGTGTAGCACTCAGTGTATACGATTAAAATGTCATCTACTAAGCCTCCTCAATACACATGTCGCTTTTGACGTTTCGTTTGATTGTTGACATGACTGAACCTCTGTCGCCGTTGCCAGCCAGAAGCGTTGATGAATTTGCCTTATCAAATGAAATTCCCTGGTTTTAAACCGATTGTTCGCGTGTATGTCGTGGGTGTGTGTGTTTACGTATATTTATGTGTGTGTGTGTGTATATATAAGAGTGTGCGTGTGTATATATTTGAAGAATAGTTTGTGTTTGTGTATATGTGAATGTGATTTTTGCTATTAAATATATGTTTTGTTTCATGCGTAAATGGAAAACAAAAATCGTGTTGAAAATTCTACCATGAAACGCATACAACAGCCCCGTAATAATGGTGAGAGAAATATGCCACACATTATAATTAAATATGATATATCGTTATGACAAAAACAAAAAGAGTAATAGAAAATAAAACAAAAAACGAAAAACAGATGCTTTAATTCCTCTTATCTCGGCTGAGAATGGGAATACACGCGATGTAAAATCGATTGTACGGAATGAGAGCACAATGAAATGAATGACTTAAATAACAAAACACCCGATAAAACATACAACATCACAAGACTAGGGATGTGCGGAAAGGTTCTCTGTCTGTGTGTGTGCGGTTTTTTTTGTTTAAGAAAGGCAACACAGATAAGAGAGAAAAACGAAACAAAAAAGAAAACTAAAAATAAAAACATAAAGTACTCTGGAAGTGGTAATGAGACATTTATATATGCATATGACAAAGAAAAGAGGAAGGTCTACTAACTGGCCGAGTGTACAGGAACATGATGATGCAGGTGATTGGATTTGCTGCCCGCGAGCGATGAACCAGCCGATGCACCGCCACCGGCCAGCGGGTTCGACATCGAGCCGATGGCAACCCCAATGTCGCCCGTGACCGAACCGGACGACGTCAGTGCAGTGGTGGATTGCACTTTCGCATTAGCGTTGTGTAGCTTTTGCTGATGGTTTCGTAACGTTTCCTCTATCATCGTTGCAATTCTTTCGCGATCGATCTAATTAGCGGCACTGGAAATCCAAGGGAACGGTGACTCGGGTACGCTAGTCACGGATGAGCATATAAAGCGCACTGTCGAGAGTCTTGAGGATGCGCAGCAGAAAGACTTCATCAATAAGTGCCTCAGTCATGACCCTGCCAAAAGGCCTAGCGCTAGAGAATTACTATTTCATCCGCTGCTGTTCGAAGTGCACGCACTGAAGCTACTCGCCGCCCACTGTCTAGTGAATACCTCATGTAAGTAGTGACCCCATGGTGGCATCTCCTTGCCGCCGCTTTTGCCGGTAATGTAGCGATAGCGTTCGTTGCATTTGGCAGAAGAATAAATATTACATGAACGGCGGCGGTTGCAGAAAGTCCCCCATCCCATCGGTCGATGGGAATGGTTTGACAAACAACATGACCGTGTGCTGCTGATGCTGCTGCAAAATCTCTGCCCTGTTATTTCATTATTGCACCGGTGTTGACTTAAATCACAATACATTTGTTTTACCTGTGAACGTGAAACCAGACTCTCCCTATATTTGTGCCGCTTTAAGCTTAAGCTCCTTGTTTCCTATTTGTACTGACGCAAATTGTTTGCTTTCTCTCTTTCTCTCTCTCTCGCCATCTCCTTCTCCGATTCCTCCTGCAGCGAACTATGACGAAATGTTGCAAAAGCTCTACAAACCGGACGTCGTCTATGCGGAGATTCGACGCGCCAACGATGTCTTCAAGTGCCATCTTGGTGATGTCATTGCCACGGAAAAGCTGGAAAAGTTTGTAGAGGACGTAAAGTGAGTACTACCAGGGGCGGGGTTTTCGCTTGACTCGCTGCCAATAGGATTGTTTCAATCTCTTTTCAACTGTTCCTTTTTTTGTTGTTGTTCCAACTCTCGCCTCACAGGTACGGCATTTATCCACTGACTGCCTTTTCGGCACAAAAACCACCCGCTTCCCGACCCCGAGCAATATCGCCCGAAACTGCAGAATCGGTAAAATCGGCCACTCCGGAACCGTTAGATATTGAAACAAGGAGAGTTGTGAATATGATATGTAGTGTTAAGCCGCGCGAAGAAAATTGTGAATTATTTGTAAGTATTATTAATTATTATGATCATAAGCCATGGTTGTGCTAAATGCTAAATGTTGTTTTATCTCTTCCAGATGACAATATTATTAAGGATGGATGATAAGATGAACCGCCAGTTAACATGTCCCATCTCGCCGGACGACTCAGCAGTAACGCTTTCGCATGAGCTAGTACATTTAGGATTTATTCACGAAGTAACTATACCGTCCACTACTACTGCTGCAATAGTTGCAACAGTTTACAACATTATATCTGCACCACTCTAAGCCTAATACTAATCGCACAATGTTAATTATGTTCTTGTTTTCTTTATCCCTTTCTCTCCCGCTTCTCCGCTAATTAGATCGATCGCGAAAGAATTGCAACGATGATAGAGGAAACGTTACGAAACCATCAGCAAAAGCTACACAACGCTAATGCGAAAGTGCAATCCACCACTGCACTGACGTCGTCCGGTTCGGTCACGGGCGACATTGGGGTTGCCATCGGCTCGATGTCGAACCCGCTGGCCGGTGGCGGTGCATCGGCTGGTTCATCGCTCGCGGGCAGCAAATCCAATCACCTGCATCATCATGTTCCTGTACACTCGGCCAGTTAGTAGACCTTCCTCTTTTCTTTGTCATATACATATATAAATGTCTCATTACCACTTCCAGAGTACTTTATGTTTTTATTTTTAGTTTTCTTTTTTGTTTCGTTTTTCTCTCTTACCTGTGTTGCCTTTTTTAAACAAAAAAAACGCACACACACACAGAACCTTTCCGCACATCCCTAGTCTTGTGATGTTGTATGTTTTATCGGGTGTTTTGTTATTTAAGTCATTCATTTCATTGTGCTCTCATTCCGTACATCGCGATTTTACATCGCGTGTATTCCCATTCTCAGCCGAGATAAGAGGAATTAAAGCATCTGTTTTTCGTTTTTTGTTTTATTTTCTATTACTCTTTTTGTTTTTGTCATAACGATATATCATATTTAATTATAATGTGTGGCATATTTCTCTCACCATTATCATGGGGCTGTTGTATGCGTTTCATGGTAGAATTTTCAACACGATTTTTGTTTTCCATTTACGCATGAAACAGAACGTATATTTAATAGCAAAAATCACATTCACATATACACAAACACAAACTATTCTTCAAATATATACACACGCACACTCTTATATATACACACAAATATACGTAAACTTATACAAGTACACACACACACGACATACACGCGAACAATCGGTTTAGAACCAGGGAATTTCATTTGATAAGGCAAATTCATCAACGCTTCTGGCTGGCAACGGCGACAGAGGTTCAGTCATGTCAACAATCAAACGAAACGTCAAAAGCGACATGTGCATGTGAGGAGGCTTAGTAGATGACATTTTAATCGTATACACTGAGTGCTACACTTGACATTTGTTGTCACCGTTCGCCATAATAGTGGACTATATTTTGCCTTATCAACGTGAAACCAATCCTGTACTATTGTATATAACAACGATATTCACATGTTGTTGGTTTTATTTGTTATGTTTGGTGAACCTACTTGATGAGCTATAGAGAAATACTGATGTGATGGTGTTGCTGCCATAGGCTCGGGCGGCACTGTCGATCTCTTCATGTGTTTTAGTTCACTTTCACACATTGAAAGAAAACAAAAAACGCGATACAGGTGTGTAGTAGGACGTTCGAAATGCCACGATCGACACACGAATAAACGATCCGATTCGATTTTCGATACAAGCGAGCTCATCCCCCGTAATTGGACACACCGAAAGAACTGTCGATTGTAGCTTTGTGTGTGTGTGTGTGTGTGTTGTGTCCAAGTTCCTCCTGTCACAACATCTCGAAACAGAACAGAAAAAAGGACACAACCGCGTCCTTCTTTTATCTCTTTTTAACGAGCGCTGTTAAAAGTATGCCTGTGTAATCCTTTATAATCAACACAAGAAGAGATTATTGTTCAATAAAAATTCAGCATCATCTATTGCAAAACTAAAGCTAATAAAATGACCGAACGCGATATATAGAGGCAACTATTACTACTACTGCTACTACCATTACTATTCTACTTGCACCACCACCATTCATCTCTCGTAATCAGCTAACGATAAAGTGTATTTAACAGCAAAATCAGTATGATTATGGTGAACACTATAGCGCAAATAATAACTGTGCCCGAAAACCGAAAAGAG
Source organism: Anopheles maculatus (assembly GCA_002091835.1). Taxonomy (NCBI): domain Eukaryota; kingdom Metazoa; phylum Arthropoda; class Insecta; order Diptera; family Culicidae; genus Anopheles; species Anopheles maculatus. The sequence goes on from KZ062380.1 coordinate 43,768, forward strand.
CATTCGAAACAATAGCTAGTAAATGTGCACAACACAAAGGCACCAACACCACCACAATCATGTAGTAGACACATTTGTGGATCGATGCGTGTGCGTGTAAACAGTGAGCGGATTTTAATGTAAGCGAATCGATTCTTAATGTAACAACACGCAAACATATAGTAGCTAATAGTGAAGAAGAAGAAGCAGAGAAAAAAACACAGGAAACCTGCAAACCGTAAATAAGCGCGAGTGTGTTAAACATTATAAATTCGAAAATAAAACAAAAATGCACGAAATAATGATGATGATAGAGAAGTGGATGATGAAGACGAAAAGCGTAACAAAACATTACGTTGAAGGTAGAGTAGGAAGACATGACAAGCAGGGAGGCCAGACAAGCCAGGATTAAGATAAACGTCTATAAAAAGTCTGTCCACGACAACAGACACAGCAGGCAAGCAAAGCAAGCAAAGGCCGGAAGATATTATGGAAATACAAGAATATGAATATGTTTATATGTATTCTTTTGCAATCATTTTATTATTCCCCACTCTTAGCTCTCTTCCGCAGTTCGTTCCGATGTTCGTTGCGTAGCTTGTAAACGCTGTACTCCTTTTGTTTTTTGTTTTTGTTCCTTCGTTTTTCTTCGGTTTTTTTTTGTTGTTGTCCTTATTTTGCTCCGTGAATTGTTGGGTTTTTCTTATTTGTGTTTTTGGTCCTGTTCGCCACTCGTGTTCGTTTCATTAGATGTTCTAATTTTTTAAATCGTTTTTTTTTTTAAATTGTGTACTTCCTATTTCGTTTACTGTTGTTGTGTTTGTCCACTAGCCTACACTCTCTTCTATTTACTTTTTGTCGTCTTTTGTGTGTTGTTGTTCTTTCTTTTGTTATCGGGGTATATTGTTATATTTTTTCAGTGAATCAACAAGAATCGACAACTTTTTAAATGTGATTTTTTATGTTTTTAAATGACGCTTTTTAAATAATCTAAATGATGTATACTAATATATTTCTTTCTCTTTTTTCTCTACATTTTTTTTGCTTTCTTACATGCGATTTCCATGCGATTGGAAAACGTTTTGGATGGATAGGTTTGGAGCGCGGTTGGAAAGTAGCGGACACCGAATCCTCCATTCTCTCGACGATGCCGGCCATCATGGAAACGTCAGGCATCAGCGTAAACAGCATGATGGATGGCGCTCTTTTCGCTGGCCATCTGGACGATGCAGAAGAAGCGCGGGAAAACGATGAAGAGCTAGAGGCGCTCGAGCGGATGGTGGAACTGCGTCGCTTTAGCCGAGCATCGTCAACAGTCGCTGCTGCTGTGCCGAACGATCACCTTGAGGAGCTGACCGAAAACAATCCTTCCGGGAATGGGTCTCCAGCATATCATCAACATCGCGAGCACACGGGTGACAACGCAGTGGATCCGCCGACAGCGAACCCGATTGCAACAAACTCTACTTCCACCGGTGGCAACGTCCTAGATGATGCTGAACCAACACTGTCTAGTGAAATGTCCGTTCCGTATGAGGCTACCGATGAATAATGATTAAGTAATTCGATTCGATTTCGAGGGCTAGCGCTATTTTGTACGGCAATGGATGTGTGCCCCATATACTGCAATATGAATTCCAAAAACGGTGGTCACGCAGGATTTGCCTATTCTGCGATGGGTAATTTAAGTCACAAAAAGGGTTTAACCATTAGGCAAGGTAGAGGGTCCTAAGACCGCCGAAGTTTCTCGTGTGGTAACAAAAAAAGGCACAGTTTCTAATGTTTTCTCCCGCCCATCGTGATGGAGCGCATTAGCGGTACGATACCGTACCAATATGTCCGCCATTTTCGCAAACATCTCTTGTCTGATACAATGTAAAGTAGATTTACTTCTTTTTTCTTTGTTTTTTTGTATATTTTGTAGTATTTTCCTTGCACTGATGATGAGAATTAAAACCACAAAACCCGCAAAAGTGTGACCCAAATACGAATTGCAAAGTAGAAAAGGTTCAAAACCGCAAAGCGTAATTCCCGAAGCAAAAACCCCTCCATTCTATTCTTATCACGAGCAGCGGTAGTGCGTATTAAAGTGAAATACAAAGTGCAGAATATGTGTATCACCAAACAGGCTGGCTAAATTTCCAAACCGCAATTGAAATATCTTTTTGTAGATATGTGCTATGCGGCGTACGTGTACGATAATAAACCTATAAGGCTCCCACCACCTCCAGCAAAAGAAAACACACACACACGCACAGTATCAAACAGACAACCATCTCTTCTACAACCGAGTCCATGTAGGAAGTAGGAAACGGAAAAACGCAAGTATTTAACATAATCCGTCAACCACACAGTCCCGAAACACACAACGTATGATGGGAAACTCCTTATCTGGAAAATGGCTAACTGAAGTATTTGTATCACATGCATTAGAAATCACGATCGAAACAGGGTTTATGTTTTTGAAAATCGCGTTTAAAAATTATCTGCTTTTGTGCGAACGAATGCTGCTCCTGAGCAGGAAAGGAATACATTTACTGATTGTACACAAAAAAATCCAGCTGCATTAACAGTGCTATGTGGCTACTACCCCGTAGTAAATGGCTGATATAGTGATTGTAGAGGAATCGTTTGTTTTTTAGGAATGTATACAGTGTTTACCAGGACATAAAACAAGTGTCCACATGTTTAAAACAATGCGTGGTGTAAGATGAATGCTTTGCTGCTTGCCTGGCAACGAAACGCCTCTGATACTTGAACTATTCCGGTCAAAATTGACGAATTCCTCTCAGCCGAATTCGATAGGACGATGATCCAGGCTCCAGTAGGCTGGTAGAGTCACGAGAATGATACCGAACAACCCAAGCGGTTGTAGCGCCTGTATTAAACAAGTGAACACTTGTGTTATGCCCTGCAAAACACTACATATGCCACAGTCAACCAGGTCATCCATTCACCCGTCCTGGCATGGATGGTACGAGGTGTGTGTGTGTGAGAGTGCATGCGTGCGTGAGTCTGCATTGTAGTTAGTGTACAGGAATGGCGTGGGGTAGAAAGGGCAAAAAACGTGCTAAACTAGAAATGTATTGAGAAGCGCGGTGTGTGTAGTGTGTTATAAAAAGTAGAAAGTAACCATGCGAGTTCCAATACTCTAAGGTAAGAGAGAGAGAGAGAGAGAGAGAGAGAGAGAGCGAGCGAGCGAGAGAGAACGAACCCTTGGTTCTTGGGCTTGAACGAACTGAACGGCTGGAGAAAACGTTGGACACGATGTGATAAACTCTATTTGTACTAAACATTTAATGCTAATTTCATGTAGAGAACCATACAACAACAAAACAACAAGCTGCTGTAAGAGAGATATATGGAAAGAAAGTCACATTCGCGCGGGGAAACGAAAGGACAATGCGAATGGAATGTCCTTCTTTTTGTACTACAGTGATCGTCTTTAAAATGGCGTCGAGAAAGGATTTCGTGTGTGTTTGTTTGTGTACATAAATATGGAAAGGCAGGTTAAAAGAGGGAAAATACGTGTAGCCTGGCGTATACACATATATACATATATATTTTAAAAACACGCGCAATGCAATTGAGGGTAGAGTGCTCACCAGGCTCAACTAGTGAAAACATTATCCGAAACCCGTATAGTGTGCTGTTCATTGTGTCACGAGCATGAGTTACATTTACCATTATTACTTCTACTGCGTTTGATTAGAGAGCTAAGCCAAACTAGACCCAAACATGTGTGTGTGTGTATTTTGGTCCTTTATACCAGCACCGACCAAGCACGCCCAAGTTTGTAGCAGATCGATGATGATGGTGATGGTGTGCAATATGATTTCATCCCTTTGCGAATGGTTTTGATCTCTTGACGATGCTTCCAACTACCATTTAGTCTCGATTCGTGTTTTTATCACCCGATTACTTCTGCTTACTACCTAACGCAGGTTGCACATCATCCAGCGGTAGGCTTAAATGGCAAAGAAAACGTGAGTTACAAACCGCTTCTAAGAGTATGCGAACAAACAGAAAACGCTATCGCTTTCATTGGACTAAATGGACACATTGGTAAGTGATTTAAAATAGTTATTAGGCTGTAAGCGATGTACACAGGTGTAAACTGGAAGGGATTTAAAATCTCTACCGTAATACTTATGTTAAACGAATTGAAGACTACAGAGAGAGAGAGAGAGAGGAGCGATCGTGATCGATGACACACACTGTACCTTTAGGATCATCTAATCTTAACGTGTTCGTCACGTCGTACTCGGCTGGATACACGAATGCTAGACGTACGTAGATTTATTATCCCGCAAGCATCTCGTGTCGTGATCCCCTGAAACTGCTGCTGAGTGTGTGAGTGTGCGTGCGTGTGTCCTGCTAGACCGAAACCAGAAAACCAAATAGAACTCTACCAATGCGTGATATGAAAACTAATAAATTAAACGAGAATGATAAGCAAAATCGGTAGTAGTGTAATGATAAAGGGGGTCATAAACATATTACTAGCTACTCTCTCACAGACGACACACACAGAACATACGCAAGGCGCAGAACGCCATGCGCGCAACGCAACTGTATAAGAAATCAATTCTATTCAAAAACCTATAGACATTTAAATTGTACTTTAAAAAACAAACTACGCGTCAGCTTGCTTTTCGAAGTGCTATAGCGAAAGAGAGTACGAAACAAACCACGGACGGACGAAACACACATTTTGCCCTCACCTTGTAGAAAACCGCAACAGTAAGATCATATGCAGAAGACAACTATAGTTTCGGAATTTGGGCTTACAGCAAGTGCCAGAGCAAGGAGAAATGGGATTTGAGATATGGGAAATGCAACGACGCTTCTATCCTTTAGAGAGAGAGAGAGACAGAGCGCGTTGGTCGAACATCGATATCGGGGGACACGGTTGGCGTAGGTCAGTAATAAATTGTGAACTGTGCGAGGCAAAGGATGCATACGAAACAAGATTGGAAAGATCTGGTATTTCAAGCGTAGGAGAAGGAAAATAATAAAAATACCCAATACACGGGGTAATTAACGCTACACAACATTCGACTGGAGGACTGTTCAGAGGATGTACGCTCGTCGGATTACAGGTTTTTTTTTTGTCCTGGAAATATTCTACGGATTCAATGTCAGCGGTAAGTCTATGAATTATTGGAAGTGGAAGAAGGATATCCTTAGCAGATTCAAAATCGAAAAATGCAGATAAAACGACGTTATGGAAAGAAAATTGTTAGATACCATTACCAGACCCATTCGTTGTATTCAAGAAGTTCTATTCAACTGAAAATTACATTTGCATTTCATTGCTTTTATACCTGCTAACAAAAGAAGAATGAAGCTGGGGTAAGTACAATAGCTAATTATTTGAACACTTCTTGGATTGATCGTCGTAGTAATATGGGTAGATCTCATGAAATTCGGTTCAAGGCTAGGTTGTTCCATCGTCAGGATATCTGGACCATTGAACAGTGCCAAAAATAATCCTTAAAGGAGGTCCTAAGGACTTCTCTAAAGTACTTCGTCCAACGTCCCTTGTCCAAGGAATCTAGCCTTGTGTCTTACCAAAAGAGCCTCTACTGAGGGCAGCCGTGACCAAGCTGCCTAGTCCAATTGGGGCTCTCCACCAAGGTGCCTGGTCCATAGTTCGTCATCCATGAAACCTCGGTCCAGCTTCTTACAAAGCGTCTCGTCACCACTTTTGAATAAGAAGTTAGCTCAACCATTTTTAAATCCCGCCGGTGCAATGCTGTCGGTAAGTAGTCGCCTCGACAATATAAACCGCACGCTCGCACACCAACACAACCACCACCTTTAACAGCAGATTATAAACAAAGTGTGAGGTGTGGAGAATGTGCACATAAAATGGAAATGGGATAAGATTTTAGGGCCCGCAATCGATCGAATAAACGTTTTGATGTGATAAAAACACACACTAGTGGTCATTAAGTAGCCGGTGTTGGCGTTAGTGAACTTAATTTCCCACAAAATCGCACGAAAAGTCCGGTAAAACTTAACGCCAGATCCCCACGAGGGCGCAAACACAGTGGTGTAGTGATTTCGTAATGAAGAACAACAACAACAGCAGCAACAGCAGCAACAACAGAAGTCACCACAAGAACATAACAACCAAAGCATAGCGTGGAAAATACTTGGCGGGGGAGTTCCCAGCATAGAAAGCACAGGCCAATCATCTCGGTCGTTGCCGTTCTCTCCCAGGGCACTCTACCGCACCAGTCACAATTAGACCGGGTCGATGAAGATGTGCAGCAGCGCAGTGTATCGCTGATCCCGGGGGTTTAGTTTTATTATTTTCCTCTTTTTTATTTCGTGGGTGATAATTTCTGCACATTCGTATAGTTGCTACATTTCGCCGGGAAACCTGAGCCACAAACACACACACACAGTCCGTGGTGTAGTGCATACATAATTGATTGACGAAAAGGGTTGAAGAAAAACGCGGTGCACCAACAGAGCAGGCGTTGCGTTCGGAGATCGTCATCATCCCCCCTAGGGTTTTTTTTTCTCTGTCGCCGTTTGTCAAGTTCGGTGGGAAAAGTAACTGTATTCGGGGCAACGGGGCAACGGGGCAAAGCAACGCACGGGTTTTTTTTTCTGTGTGCTCTGCTAGAGGTGAACCGCATCTGCCGAACAAGTGCACACGCACAGTCATCACCCCAAACTGTGATTTTTATTCGCTAATCGATTGTGCAAGATTGCGTTAGCACGCGCGCGTGCATAGTGAAGTTCGTGTGTGCGTGTGCGATTACAACGACACAGGTGACGAAATTGGCGAAGCGACTTTCAAGGTACCCGCGTTCGCTTCCGGTTCCGGTCAATGTTGCCAATAACGCGCTAGGAAGGATTATTAATCGAATACAAACAGCACGAGCGCACGATGGTGGCCTGGGCGGTGTCGCACAAGCGGCACGTCCGGATACTGCTAGTAGGCGATCAGGGAGTCGGCAAAACGTCCCTCATCCTATCCCTGGTCAGCGAAGAGTTCCCGGAGGATGTACCGTTGAAGGCGGAAGAAATTACCATACCGGCGGACGTAACACCCGAACAGGTTCCCACAAACATAGTCGATTATTCTGGTGAGTGTCAAATGCATGTGTGTGTGTGTCCAACTGAATGGTATTTAACGACACGGTACGTAACCTATTTTAGCGGCCGAACAAACGGATGAAGCGCTCGCGGAAGAGATTCGAAAGGCACATGTCGTCTGCATCGTGTACTCGGTGGACAGTGAGGAAACGCTGGACGGCATCACCGAACGATGGCTACCGATGGTGCAAAAGTGTTCCGAAATGGAGCGGAAGCCGGTGGTGCTCGTAGGCAACAAGATCGATCTGGTTGATTATTCTACTATCGATGTATGTTGCCTTTCCGTTTTCCCTCCTTTTGTGCGTTTTACGAATCGCGTTAATGATTTATTGACCCTTTTGTTTTTTTTAGCACGTGCTTTCGATCATGGAAGATTTCCCGGAAGTGGAGAGCTGTGTGGAATGTTCCGCCAAAACGCTGCATAACATTTCCGAGATGTTTTACTACGCGCAGAAGGCAGTTTTACATCCAACGGCACCGCTGTACATAATGGAAGAGCAGGATGTAAGTCGCTTTCTTCTTAAAAAGAGTTTTTACTTTTACTTATTTTCCTTTGACGCCTCCCATATAGCTAACCGAAGCGTGCAAAAAGGCGCTCGTTCGTATCTTCAAAGTGTGTGACATCGACGGCGACGGACTGCTGAATGATTACGAGCTGAATCACTTCCAGCGCCGCTGCTTCAATGCACCACTCCAACCACAAGTGCTGGACGAAGTGAAAGCGGTTCTGATGAAGAACACGCCGGACGGTATCCGGGATGATTCCGTCACGCTCAACGGCTTTCTCTTCCTGCACTGTCTATTCATACAGCGCGGCCGGAACGAAACAACCTGGGCCGTACTGCGCCGCTTCGGGTACAACGAAAGCCTCACGATGAGTGACGAATATTTACACCCGCCGGTAAAGATCCCCCCGGGCAGCAGTACCGAACTATCGCACCGCGGCCAACAGTTTCTTGTGTCGCTGTTCGAGCGTAGCGATCGGGACGGTGACGGTGCACTGTCGCCGGTCGAGTTTCAGAAGCTTTTTAGCGCCTGCCCTAGTCCACCGTTCTCAACCGACATCAAGCGCACGATACCGACGAACGAGAATGGGTGGCCAACGCTGCACGGATGGCTCTGCCGCTGGAGCCTAATGACACTGGTCGATGTAAACAAAACGCTCGAATATCTCGCCTATCTGGGATTTAACGTGCACGAGAACGAATCGCAGCTGGCGGCGATTCATGTCACGCGCGAACGACGTATCGATCTAGCGAAAAAGCAAAACAGTCGCACGGTGTACATGTGTCACGTGATCGGTGCGAAAGAAGCGGCCAAAACAACCTTCTGCCGGGCGTTCCTCGCGCACGACATGAAACGGCTTACCGATCGGGACATCCGGCACAGCAACCGGTACGCGATCAACACGGTGCAGGTGTACGGGCAGGAAAAGTATCTCGTGCTGCGGGACGTCGATGCACGGCTCGTGCTGGATCCGCTGCAACCGAGCGAGGTAAACTGTGACGTCGCCTGTCTCGTGTACGACGTCGGCAATCCCAAATCGTTCGAGTACATCGCCCGGATATACATCAAGTACTTTGCGGAGAGCAAGATACCGGTACTGATCGTTGGCACGAAGGCGGACCTGGAGGAGGTACGGCAGGACTATCTGCTGCAGCCGCCCGACTTTTGCCACAAGTACAAGCTGCTGCAGCCCCAGTTCTTTAGCGTGAAGCACAACAAGAAAGACATCTACACCAAGCTGGCAACGATGGCGGCGTTTCCGTGAGTACTTTTCGTTGACCTTTTTGGGGAGGGTCACAATTTCTTATCCGCCCGGGTGTTTCAAATCCTGGCGGCAGTGAACATATTCTAGTAGAAAAGACTACTACTAACAGGTGAATTGTCGATGCGTAAACATCCAGTTAAATCTTTCCAAAACCTCTCCAAAACAAGTACTATTGCGATCAAGTAAAACAAAGCCAATAGCAAAATATTCTAAATTTAATTCATTTCAACTATATTTATCTTCCCTCTCTTTTTCTCCCCCTTTTCTCCTTGTGGATGCAAACCTCACTTATCACTGTGTAAAATGTAATGGTTATCGTAAAAACAGTCGATTTCAAGCAGCGTGGATACTGTTTTATAAACATAGATTGGTACAACTGTGGGAAACAACGTAAGTTTGGTCGTGTTTTTTTTTGTGTGTACAAAGGTTTTGCTCATGTGTATATGTATATAATAACAGCAACAATTAGATTATTATTTTGCTAACAATAATGCGTAGAAGTTAACATAGTTTTTTTGGTATTGTATGAAGCACTAACAATAAGACGCTTTTAATAATCTTTCACTCACTCACCGTTTGATGATTGTTAATGAACATTGTTTGATAAAACATTGGGAGAATCTTACTTACTTACTCACTTATCAAGCGCTACAACCACCGCTTCGTGGTCTTGTTCCGCTCCAACAATCCTCAATACGGTCTTGCGCCGTCGTCTGCCAATCCAATATCCCGGCCGTTCCCCGGACGCATCAACGCCATCACTCCATCACAATTTGGGCCTACCATGCCTCCTCTGTCCACCGGGGGCGGCCCAGTGGTAGATGCGACAGCGGCGCCTGTCTTCACACGGCGGGACCAGGGTTCAAATCACATCTGGGCCGTTCCCCCATAATGAGGACTGACTATCCAACTATGCGGTAACAATAAGTCTAGTAAGCCAAAAAAAGGCAGGCATTACCTAAGAGGACGTTAGGCCAAGAAAAAAGAGAATGCCTCGTCTGTCCATGTGGGATGGATGGCCTAAACGGACTTTACGGTCTGGGTCGTCCGGTGCCATTCTCATGACATGACTAACCCACTGTTGTCTGGCGAGCCTAATTCGCTGCACGATGGTGAGATTAACGTATAGCTCGTGGAGCTCGTCGTTGTAGCGGGTCCTCCATTGTCCTCCCACACATCCTTCTAAAAATCCTTCGGGGCTGAAAATCCTTCTGAGAACCAGGAGAACCTTAAAGTACAATATTCCAACTTCTGGTTTTTAGATTTGAAGTACACAATCCAGACCTAAGGAGAGGTGGTTTATAGACGACAAGATTGAATTTTGTAATTTACTGACGACTGATGTTCCATCATCAAAAATATACCTTCTTGTGACATCGTCAGTTCTGTTGATCGTCTGTAAGATCTTCTCTGCCTAGAGTAGTGAAAAAAGGTTTTTTCTACTCAACAATTTTTACCAAATTTTGAGACGGAAGGGTAATTCCCATCTCTTTGGCGAAGTCGAACAGAATCCGCGCGTATTCGTAGTCTTTCTGACCCAAGATGTCGCGTATCGGCACTCCAGGCGATCTTCCTGATACCCGAACGGCTGACAGTAGTCCGGGTCTTGTCGCCTCGAACTCCACGCATGACCAGAGGATGTGATCAAAGTCCTGGAATCCGTTGCTACAGCTACCTTGGCGTCGGCCCTGCCTGGTTCGACATGAGACTAACTCTCTTCTTCTTTCGTGGCCTGCTCCTATGGAGCACGTCTAGTAGACAGGGCCTGGCTTCCAATTCGTTTCCAGGAAACTCGGTCCATGGCTGCACTCCTCCACCCCCGGCTGCATCCGATATCCCTCAGGTCTGACTCCACTTGATCCAGCCAACGAGCTCGCTGTGCTCCTCTACGCCTCGTGCCGAACGGGTCTCTGACGAGTACCTTCCTGGCAGGGCATGAGTCCGGCATCCTCATCACGTGCCCTAACCAGCGTATCCTTCCGATTTTGACAACCGTCAGGATCAAAACCAAACAGCTCAGGAGCCAAGGTCAAACAGCTCAGCTAGCTCGTAGTTCTTTCTCTTTCTCCGATGATATCGATGTCATCCGCGAAGCCAAGGAATTGAAGAGACCGGGTGAAAATCGTGCCCCGGATGTCGAAGCCCGCGCTTTGCATGACACCTTCCAGAGCGATGTTGAACAGAGTGCGAAGAAACTCGTGAGGGAGAATCGTCCTCTCAAAGAAGCTACCATGAGAGGCACCTCGTTTGGCCAGGGAGTCTGCTTTTTCCTGCTATGAGCAGGCAGCCATATAAGCGTTATTCTGAATGCTTTATCAAACAAAGAACTTAGAATATCCAGGATTTTTTGGGCAGAATAATCAGAACTCTTTAACGCCTTGACGGATTACCGTGCTTCGACAGCGCTGAGGCTATCAGAGAATATAACATACTGACCCGTAGGATTTGCGCTTATAATAGGAAGTGTATAAAGGATAGCAGCAAGCTCTGCTACATACATTGAGCATACCTCCGAAGAGGATCTGTCTGTGTAAAACTGTTGTGGGGTTGGTTCGCCACACTTCTCCACAAAAATGCTGGGAATTGTCCTCCAGCGAAGATCATTTGGGATGTTCTTCGTGTCCTCACGCAAAGAGGTGTCAACTATCAAAAGGGAACTGTAGGACTCTAGTAAAGTGGCGCGATTTATTACTCTAGTAGTACTGGGGTCCTGCCTGTAAAGATACACAATCATGAAACAAATTCAAAGAGTCGCTCTCCTGTCACAGGCTTTCTCAAGATAAAAATTCAATTTCCTGATTGATGCACTAATATCCTCGTATAATGAAGAAGTTGAGCTATGTTTAGAACCTTAGATCACAATAAATCGATTCACTCATTTGTGTAAAATATGCTGTTTTGTTTAAAACTGTAGATGGATAACAACTGATGCTCCTAACTCCACATTTTGCATGTACACTATTGCCGTTTCGGTTTCGTTTCCGATCAGCGTCCATTAGATCGTACTAACACCAAACATCGTTACCACTATCGTTTCAGCCATCTTAAGCAATTCGGACTAATGTCGAGCGATCCACTGCTCTGGTGGAAGGCAGGTCTCGGCATAGCGGCGGCAACGATTGTCGGTTTCTTCGTTGTGAAGGCGTTCCACGGACCTGGTTCAACGGCAACACGATGAGGAGCGAACCGAACGCCGCGCCGGGTTTTTCGGTAAACAACTGCGTGCGTGTGTGTACATACCAGTGTCGCGGTAAGACGGCAGAGCGACAGAATAAGAGCAAATAACTAAGGTACCCCATTTCTAAGTTATTTGTTCTACTCGTAAACACTTAAGCGCTATTATACATAAACGTAGGAAATCCAGTTTAACGGGGCGCAAGCAAAACACACTGATAAGCGATCGTTGTGTTAAGAATGTGTTTTGCTTTCGTTCGGGGTTGTCTCTGCTACGCGCCAAATAGAATAGTCACTCCAAACAGCAGCCATGTTTGGGGATAGTAGTAGTGTTGGAGCCGCGTCTCGATAAGGATAAGGGCTGGTAAAAGCAAAAGTATTGGACTGGAACTTTGGACAAAAAAACAAAATCTTCCACAAAACATTTCTACATCCCTGTTTTTTCGATCGATTTTGTAAAATGGAAGCACTTGAGCGCCTTTCCTTATTAGTTGGATACATTTCTTCAGCGCAATAGGTACCCCGTAATGTATGAAATTTTAAATTACTTTCTCCAGTGAATATAAACGCCGATTATAAAATGGCTGCTTATCATAAGAAACGCGGCGCGCTGAGAAGCTTATTATTCTGCTAGATGGGTTTTTGCATCAACACTTGCGTCGTTTCTGTCAAAAGCAGCAGACAACTTCTACACACACACAGTACAGAATTAGAAACTAACCATACCAACCAACCAGTCAGTAGTATGAGTGCAGCAGCATCAATTATTGTTTGAATAGTGAGACTAAAACAAAATCGAAATTAAACGTATTATTCATATAGAAATTCAGACCCGCTCTTTCTCACACAAACAAATGGGAAGAAGTAATAGTAAATAGGAAAGAAACTGGTTCACATTCTGTACAACATTTACGTGATTTTATTCTGCAAACATTATCTATATGTTTCCGGCCGTGTTTATTCCGTGTACCGTACACTAGTACCATCATCATAATCAACATCCCTCGACCAACCCACGATTAAAGACGACGATTGACTGAAAAGTTGCTAACATTTTTCGTAAAAAAAAAGAAAAACAAACAAATATTGAAAAATATACCTAACACACACACACACACGACGTTAATCATGCTCCGATTACTGTTCCGGGTTGGTGAGCGTTGATCTTGTGTCATTATCCTCCCTCTGCACATTATGGCTTAACTAAAGGGGGAGGCGTCTTTTTTTTTAGTCGATATCTAGTCTTTTTTTTGTTATCAATTGCCAATCGGTTTTACAAAATTCGCTGCAGCTTCGACTGCGTATCGCGGAACACATCGATCAGTGGTTGTGTGTCCGGTTTGGTGTAGAGAATGTTGAGCGCCGCGGAGATCAGATCCTGCGATTTGGACATCACCTTTCGGCTATCCTTGAACGGGATCAGTTTCGGTTGGTTCACGATCAGCGACAGTAGGGCGGAGGTCGACCGAATCAGATACAGCTCGTCGTCCTCCGTCACCCAGATGCGCTCGTTCATCGATACAAGGCTGTGGAAAGGGAAGAAACATTTGTAGTGCAGGATTTACAAAAACCACTTGCACATACAGGGTATTCGAGATAAATTTGACAGTTACATTTTTGTTTATAACTCGTGATTGAATTGGCATAGGATAACAAGCAATACGTCATTCGACAGCTAAAAGTGTACGGAACAAGCAGCGAAAACATCCCGTGACATGTCGAAAATCAGTTCCGTTTTCACGGCCCTACCTCGCGAAACTGTCACCAGGGCTTGTTTTCGGTTCCGGAGACGGGTGGAGGCCGTAATAGAAGCCGAGGGCGGATATTTTGAATAAAATGAATAAAATACATGGTAAGCTACTATTTCTAAAACAAAAACAAATTTCCCCGAACGATTAATTTTATCATAAAAAAATTTTGTCTTTCTCCGTAGGTGACTGTCAAATTTATCTCGAACACCCTGTACATTTGTATAACTTACCGCGAGTAAATGTTCAGCAGTTCCTCGATGTCCAAGTTCATCTCGATCAGTGCATCCGGCACGGGCGAATTGTACATCCCCAGCCGGAAGCAACGAATCTCCACCTCACGCACAATAAACGCCAGCGGAAAACAGCACCCCGAACTATCGTACTCCAGTGCCAAACTTTTCACCTTCGCCAACAACCGCCGACACCGTTCGGCACACGTGTCGCGCCCCTGCAGCTCCCGATCGAGAATGTGCGTCCACACGGACTCGATCAGCAGTGGATCGTTGTGGTGCGAACAGTTCAGTATCGTTAGCTTACACTCCCACAGCTCGTACGGTTCCGCAAAGTCGGCATAAAGCTGCGTCAAGTTGTACAGGTTCGAATCGAGCAGCTTCAGTGCATCGTACCGTTCGTCGGTGTGTTGCGTTAGCAGCGCAAGTGCATCGTACACTTGGCGCTGTATTTGTGCCACCTCTAGCTTATCTTCCAAATCTTTCAGCAGCACCCCATTGTGGGCCGAAAAGCCGACCGATTCGGAGCGCATGCACATAACCGCCCGGGCAAGATATTCGATGCGTTGCTGCAGGCTGATGCTGTCGCTCGCCACGTTAGCAAGCTTGTCAAGAATTTTGGCTGCCGCCGCATGCTGCCCGTTACGCTCGTGGTACTTCCAGAGCAGGTCGGCGAGCACGAGATTTTCCGGCGTCCGGGCCATCGCACGGCTAAGGAACACACCGAGCGATGGTTCGGTGATTTCGAGCAGTTCGGCAAACAAGTCCTTCGACAGTAACCACTCGTAGATGGAGATGTGGAGCAGTGGGTCTGTGCTTTGCAGAGCCTGGCCGATAATGGTCAGTACCTCCTGATTGCCGGTCACCCGATCCTGCAGCTCATCATCATCGAGCGATGGATAGATACCGTTCGACTTTGGTTGCTGACCACCACCACCTCCAGCACCACCACCACCGTTCCCACCGGCCGCATCGTACACGTAGTCCAGCATTACCTTCACCTCCTTGTACCAGTGCATACGGTTCTGGAACGCAACGAACCCTTCCTGATTGTCCATCGCTTCGTTGTTGCGGTAGAACAGCAATCCCGCCTCGTTAGGATCACTTTTCGCCGCACAAACGGTGCACAGCTCGATAACGCCACTGTAAAACGCGGACGAAACAAATTGCTGGCAGAGCGCCGCCAGGGGCAGATTCGGGGCGGCACTCTTACACAGCTGCAGTGCCGTCCGCAGACGTTCCTCCTTCTGATCGCGATCGTTACAACCGCGCGAAAGGAGCAAAATTTCCGTTGCCTTGTGTGACACGGCATCCTCCTGGCGGTAAAGCGTTGGACATACTTCCCGCAGCTTGGACGAGATCGAACCGACGCTTGCATTGTCCGCTAGGTACGAGTTGATTAGCGTCACTATCAGCAGCCCGCAGACATCGATGCGGGACAGCATTAAATCGCGGAACGTGCACCCTTGCAGTACGCTTTGCTCCTCTTTAGTTAGTTTCCCCACCAACAGATGGCACTGGTGTTCGCAGATAACCTTCCACAGGCCGATCACTTCGCACGCTTGTTCTGCAGTTACAAAAAAACAGGGTGTGAAAATTGGAAAATGGAGGGAGAAAAACATAAATTACTTACTTATTAAGCGTACTAACGCTTCGAGTGATCTTCTTTCTTCGATCAGCGCTTCCTCGGTGCAGTGCTTTTGCGATACGACGGCATTTCCCGGCGGATAAACGTATCCAGCACCACCACCACCACCTATGCTGTATCCTGGTTGGGAAGATAGCATGCTACTACTGCCGCCGTATCCCGCACGGTCCGTGCCAGCACCGAGCATCAATCCCGATTGTCCTTGCGAAAATGCCGATCCGACGCTACCAACGTTAGGCTTGAGCGACGTTCCATTGCTGCGTCCACCACCACCGGTAGTGTATCCGAGCAGATTGCTCACCGTCACGTTCTCCAGGAACCGTCTTATAGCATACAAATCCTCCAGCAACACTACACAATCCTGTTGCGAAATGGTCGAATAGAGGCGCTCGTCCACGCACGGTTTGCGCCATATGCAACGCAACATCCGGCTCATATACAGATACAAACCGGCATGTTTGGCGGAATAGTGAAAGAGCGACGAATCGACCGTTTCATTGTTGTTGTTCACATTCGACGC
>KZ062380.1:59993-74964 GCA_002091835.1 Anopheles maculatus
CAATATTACCACGACCACCACCACCACTACCGGGGGTCGAGTACGGTGTGGAGGAAGCGAACAACCGGCCACCCTGTCCAAAGTTTGCATTATGGTGGTGCTGCTGCACACTCGAATCCATCGCACCGTAACCGGCTCCACCAGCAATTGGAGAATTAAACCCTAGCTGCCGGTTATCGCTTACGATCGGCGCGTCAAAGTACGGTTCTCCGCCATAAAGTATGAACGATTGGGTTGCCCAATCGCCTACCTCCGTACCGCGGAACGATTCACGACAGGCGAGCAGCAGCGCGGTAGCACAAGCTTCCGGTTCCGTTTGCTTGCTAAAGTACATCTTAACTGCCTCGTTGTGTGGACCGTGGCAACCGACGAGCAGTTGCTGAAGAATGTCTACCGATTGCAGAATCGACACGATGTGGACACCTTGGTTCGTAAGGAGCGCAACCTTGCGGGGATTTTGCGCTTTGCGGAGCGGTGTCGTGATGGAGACGCGATCTTTCCTCATCACATCAGCGATGGCCCATACCTGCCCGTCCAACGGCATGTAGGTGGTGGATTCGACAAGATTGTGCTGCGACTGGAACTGTTCCGAGCTGAGACAGGTGAGCAAATCTTGGTCCTGCTGCTGGCGGGATATCATCAGCAGCGAGCCCTGGATGAAGTGAGCCGAATGGACCAGCTTTGGTTTCGTGAGCAGCAAGTTCCCGGTGATGCCTGGCGGTACGCGAACGTGCAGTAGATAGAGTCCCTGTGGTTTGCTTTGCGGTGGTTCGGGAAGGTTGGCATTTTGTTGGATTTCTTGATTGGGTGACGCACCCGGCTGCTGCTGCTGCTGCTGTTGCTGCTGCATTGCTTGCTGTGACTGTTGCTGTGACTGGTGCTGCTGGTGCTGTTGATGTTGCAAATGTTGCTGATGATGCTGTTGCGTTTGTTGCTGCTGCTGTTGTTGAAGTTGTAGCTGCTGCTGTTGCTGTTGAAACAATGATTGCTGTTGTTGGAGCTGCTGCTGCTGTAACATTTGTTGCTGCTGAATGTAAAACCCGTGCAGATGTAGTGGCACGGTGGAGAAATAGAACCGCACACCACTCTCCGCAATCGCCACCAGATGCAGGCTGGATGAATCGTCCAGCGTTAATGGACAGATTGCAGTGATGGGATGAAATACGGCCGGATCGATGGTGCGTAAAATCATCGACGCACTGGAGATGATTTCCTTGTACGACAGTCGGGCAATGCGTCTAGTGCTTCCGGCATCCTTCCCCAAATCCCACGCCTCTATCGATCCCTTCGACATCAGCACGTACAGCAAGTTGCGCGTGTTATCCACCGTAATCTTTTCCACCGAATCCGTTTCACTAAATATTTTGAATATTCCCGGCACTAGATGGGACATCAGTCCTTGCGAGTGGTTGATCTTGCGGCACCGCTTTCCGAACCAGTTCGATTCCGCCTGATAGCTGACCTCGTACAGGCAACCATCCCGGCCGCCGAGGAAAATTCTTCCATCGTCCGTACCCTGCACACACATTATCGCAACGTTGTCCGTGTTTAGCACGAAGATGGGCGTGTGCATTAGCTGCATCTCTTCGCTGTTCTGGCCCGACAGGCTACGGTTAGGTGTGCCATTGTTCGCGTCTCCAAACGTCACACCGAGCACAACGATTTCGATCGGTGTGGTAAGGATGAGCAGATATTTCACGTCCGCGACGAACAAACCCGGTTTGGGTGTTACTAGCCCGACGCTTATAATCACCTGCGATAGCCCATCAAAGTACGCAACATCGCGTGCATTTTCATAGGTCCATATCTACAAACAAGGAGGAGCATTAATAAGATTGCATCTAGTTTGCTGTGTGGTTCATGAGCCACAACGCTTACATATAAATCCGTATCAATTGTTAGCCACGCACGACCTATCTCGGGAAACAGACCCATCATACAGTGGCATTTTATATCTAGAACGAAAAAAAGAAAAACAATATCAATACGAACGCCGCCTACCGATATGTGGATAACAAAACAAAACTCACGATTAAAATGTTCCATTATTTCCGACGGTATGGGAACCTTGTTCACGGTGCACAGTTGATTCAGGTCCTTGAAGCCCATCGATAAGTTGCTGAGCTGCTGATAATCGAAATCGCTTAACCCGCTTGCAGTCGGCGTGCCGGCTTGCGTTACTCCCGTCAGCTAGCAGCATACCGCGTGGTAGCGAAAAGTTAGTATTAAGAAGATAAACATTGCATAATTAGCAAACGAAAGCTGCTGAATGTAAAACCCGTGCAGATGTAGTGGCACGGTGGAGAAATAGAACCGAACACCACTCTCCGCAATCGCCACCAGATGCAAGCTGGAAGAATCGTCCAACGTTAATGGACAGATTGCAGTGATGGGATGAAATACGGCCGGATCGATGGTGCGTAAAATCATCGACGCAC
The DNA here is from genome assembly GCA_002091835.1 of Anopheles maculatus. Taxonomy (NCBI): domain Eukaryota; kingdom Metazoa; phylum Arthropoda; class Insecta; order Diptera; family Culicidae; genus Anopheles; species Anopheles maculatus. The sequence continues at coordinate 62,432 of KZ062380.1, forward strand.
TCGAGATGATTTCCTTGTACGACAGTCGGGCTATGCGTCTAGTGTTTCCGGCATCCTTCCCCAAATCCCACGCCTCTATCGATCCCTTCGACATCAGCACGTACAGCAAGTTGCGCGTGTTATCCACCGTAATCTTTTCCACCGAATCCGTTTCACTAAATATTTTGAATATTCCCGGCACTAGATGGGACATCAGTCCTTGCGAGTGGTTGATCTTGCGGCACCGCTTTCCGAACCAGTTCGATTCCGCCTGATAGCTGACCTCGTACAGGCAACCATCCCGGCCGCCGAGGAAAATTCTTCCATCGTCCGTACCCTGCACACACATTATCGCAACGTTGTCCGTGTTTAGCACGAAGATGGGCGTGTGCATTAGCTGCATCTCTTTGCGGCTTTGGCCCGACAGGCTACGGTTAGGTGTGCCATTGTTCGCGTCTCCAAACGTCACACCGAGCACAACGATTTCGATCGGTGTGGTAAGGATGAGCAGATATTTCACGTCCGCGACGAACAAACCCGGTTTGGGTGTTACTAGCCCGACGCTTATAATCACCTGCGATAGCCCATCAAAGTACGCAACATCGCGTGCATTTTCATAGGTCCATATCTACAAACAAGGAGGAGCATTAATAAGATTGCATCTAGTTTGCTGTGTGGTTCATGAGCCACAACGCTTACATATAAATCCGTATCAATTGTTAGCCACGCACGACCTATCTCGGGAAACAGACCCATCATACAGTGGCATTTTATATCTAGAACGAAAAAAAGAAAAACAATATCAATACGAACGCCGCCTACCGATATGTGGATAACAAAACAAAACTCACGATTAAGCCGATCTGGAGCTGGAAGAACCCGTTAACAGTAACGAGCTGCTTCGATTCATACGCCCCGAGCAAGCCCTTTCGCAGGCGGAAGTTGTGCAGCTGGTACAGCACGATCAGCTACAGCTAGAGGCAGAAGAGCACGCGGAAGAGTTGCGCGAAGGTGAAGAAAGCGGTACCGAAAGCTCGACGTCACGCTAAAGGAAGAATTATTGGTAAGTAGATGGTTTCGTTACTAACCTCTTGTGTTTCCGCTTAATAAAGACAAACGAACTAACATCTCCGGGAAAAGGAAAAAAGAAAAGCGCCCCTGACATATGTTTTTCTGTTGGCTAGCTTTGATCGAGCTGCTGATAATCGAAATCGCTTAACCCGCTTGCAGTCGGCGTGCCGGCTTGCGTTACTCCCGTCAGCTAGCAGCATACCGCGTGGTAGCGAAAAGTTAGTATTAAGAAGATAAACATTGCATAATTAGCAAAAGAAAGCCAATCCCGCCAGAAAGGAGAGAAAACAATGTCCAATTTGGATAGAACGATCCATCTGTACTGGCACCAACTCGTTACCTCCAGCAAACCCGGCACATCCACATCAATCGACCCATGGCGTTCCAGCGTATTGCCGGCAGATTGCAGTGCCTCCAAGGAAACAGTCGGTAGTTGTTCTCCCATTGTGGACACGAGTGTGTGTGCGCCTGTTTCGATAAGTCCCCTAGCGCGTTCGAATCTACTGTATCACCGTCCGCAAACGCACGCACGCACTAGATTGTAGGAATTCCACTTTTTGCTTATTTTTCAATGAATCCCGCAGCAAACGGCGCTAAAAATTGATTGACGCTTGCGGCCGACGTAAATAGAGGGAAGGTTGGGTCCCGATTTCCCCGGTTGATAGTGAGTGACACGCAACTTTGACAGTTTGTTGTTTACACGAGGTAGTTTGGGAGCGCTTTCTTTGCGTAATTGCAATTTTACTTTTCAGAAGGTTAATTGCATGGTTAATTTTCATGCACAAAAATACTAAATTAATCGTTAACCTACAATTCCATTCTATTTAATATTATGGGACAACACAGTACAGTAAAAATATTGTAAAATAACCTTGTGAAATATTTCACTGCATTCGTACCAGCGTTGCATCGCGATGCATCCGGGATGACAGTTGCGTTGCTTGTTGTGTTTTTTTTTCCCAAAAAGCAAGAAAAGTGATAATCGATTGAGTAAAAATTCGCGCAAGTGTATGTTTTCCAATTATCCAACTCTCCGCAAGCAAATGCATCGGATCGGTACGGTGTCGATAACTTAGCGCGTTCGGGGAGGAGGCATACAAAAAAAAAGTAGTGCTGGAAAGCTTGTTCGCGACAAAAAATCATGAATTTTGCCGACCCATGGGTGACGCAGGATTATAAAGTTGAAGGTGATTCATTTGCGCCCAACGACACCGCCATTAGCGAACACATTCCGCCAGCAAACGCCACAGTGGACACAACCAGCCCCACCACCACCACCATTGTTGCGATCGCTTCTTCGTTGGAGTTTGAAGATAATTTCATCCCCGAGCAGCCACCGCTAAATCCACGAGAACCGCAAGATAATCGTCTTCCGGACTCGGACAACTATTTAGCAGCATTAGGTAATGGAAAGGGCACGACGTGTAGTGTGTTTTAGAAAAGTAGCAGGGCGCTATAGACGCTGCCGTTGATAAGCTCCATACGCACATATTACGCTGTGTAGCACAACACTACACCACAAGCGGCTGTGCACATTACGATTAGTTGAAACTAAATCTTTTCTCTCCACGTCGATTAGAAAAGCGTCTGCATCGGTTGAGGAGCAATCCGAACGTGTTGCAGCAGCTGGCCGAACGTCGTGAAGCGTGTATGCAATCGTTGCTCGGTGGAAACATAACATTACGTACGGACTCCGATCTGGAGCTTGAAGAACCCGTTAACAGTAACGAGCTACTTCGATTCATACGCCCCGAGCAAGCCCTTTCGCAGGCGGAAGTTGTGCAGCTGGTACAGCACGATCAGCTACAGCTAGAGGCAGAAGAGCACGCGGAAGAGTTGCGCGAAGGTGAAGAAAGCGGTACCGAAAGCTCGACGTCACGCTAAAGGAAGAATTGTTGGTAAGTAGACGGTTTCGTTACTAACCTCTTGTGTATCCGCTTAATAAAGACAAACGAACTAACATCTCCGGGAAAAGGAAAAAAGAAAAGCGCCCCTGACATATGTTTTTCTGTTGGCTAGCTTTGATCGTTTGTTTGCCACCTATTAAAAGTGCAAGTCCCGGATAGTGTGTGGTGCGTGTTTTTTGCCCAATCATGTCTTCCACGACGACACCAACGACAGCGACGCCGGAGAGTACGACAGCCGTTAATCTCGAGCAGGTTGCTTACTTCCTTGTGACCGGTGCATCGCGCGGTATCGGAGCGAAGATGGCCATCGAGACGGCACGCAAGTTTAAGCCCGGTTCGGTCATCGTACTGCTTGCCCGGTCTGCTTCCGGGCTGGAAAGCACCCGCTCGGAGATACTGTCCGTCAATCCGCACGTTACCGTGGTAACGAGCTCGGTCGATTTGGCAACGGTTTCGAAAGAGCTGCTGAACGAAATACTGGAAAAATCGCTTGGCAAGCAACCGGTCGACCGGTTCGGGTTGGCTTGCGTGATCCACAACGTCGGTACGGTTGGCAACATTGGGCGGAAGGCGATCGAGATGGACGATCGTGCCGAGTGGGAACAGTACTTTGGTACGAACGTGTTTACCGTGGCCGTGCTCAATAGTTGCTTTTTGCGCAAGTTCCATTCCGTCGCGAGCAAGCTGGTCATCAACATTACCTCGAAGGCGTGCTTGGTGCCGTTCCAGAGCATGACGTACTACTGTGCCGGGAAGGCGGCGCGCGAGATGTATTTCCGGGTGCTGGCAGAGGAGGAAACGGCGGCCGGCGGGGTCACCGTGCTGAACTATTCGCCCGGCCCGGTAGACACGGAAATGACGGTCGATCTGCAGGCACACTCGAATGCACCGGAAATTCGTGACTACTTTAAGAGTCTCCGCGATACGACGACAATACTTACGACCGACCAAACGACGGCCAAATTTTTACACATACTCCAGAACGGGCTGTTCAAGTCGGGAGACCATGTTGATTATTACGATCACTAGGAATGGTGATGGTGAACGCTCCCGGCGGCCTGCGCCAAACACAACATTCCACGTAACTTTTACTGTGCAATCTCTGCTTAAAGCTTTTCCCCAATAAAGAAGAATACTCTACACGCTTTCGACGCTTTCATCTAAGCAACGGGCGTAAGCAGTAAGAGGGTATAAATGTGTGTGTGTGTGCGTTTCTGTTTGTCCTTATCACGGTTTCTATTTGAGAAGGATGTCGCCCCGTCGCCGCCATTCAGTCGCCTTTTGATGGTTGATTTGCTTTCTCTCTCTCTCTTTTTTCTTTTCCCCTATCATCCATCTCACACGCACACAGGTTCGGTTTCCATGGTGCCGCGGTGGCGAACGAACGGCCGGCAAGATGCTGATAAATTCCGCCTTCGGGCGCACATTCCTCTTCCTCACTAAGCTCGCGTGGAAGAACCGTGTCGCCCTGCCGGCCCTTATCATGGTCGGGTGCATGGTGCTCAACTACCGTGGCGAGATCGAGATTAACATTCACACGGAACGGATCGCGCTGCACGACCTGCCGAACCATCGGCACCAGCCGCACCAGCCGGGTGGTGGTGGTGGTGCGTTTGCCGGTATTGCGATTGATCATCTGGAGGACTACAGTGATGAGGATGAGGAGGACGACGATGAGGATTACTACGAGAGCGATGACGATGAGGATGACGAATTCTTCAGCTACGACGAGGACGATCTGGACGACGACGACATATACGACGATGAGGATGAGGATGATGAGGATGGAGCACCGCTGGGGGACCGGATGCTGAATGGGACGATCCGGTTAAATTGGTACACCACACTCAATATTCACAATGTTCGTAGGTAGGCTGGTAAATGTTTAACTCGTTGTTTTATTTAGCGAAAACGAGAGGGATGATTACTATATATGAAAATCGTGTTTAGAGAGTACAGAGTAGCGTAAATTTTAAGTGGCCAAGTTAGGGTGTAGGAAATGATATCTATCTATGCGACGCCATCATCATAATTAACTGTAAATATTGCGTATGTTGTGGTTTATCCATTAAAGAGCTTTATATCTGATGTGACATGCACAGGTAACAAGAGTAAATCCGAAGTATCCGAACTAGGGCGTCTCTATAGTATATACTCGAATTACGGTGTCGCTTTAATCTCCGGACTCTACAGGTGATTTTCTGACAAGGTTTTCATACCCGCGCAAGGTGTGAATTATGAATAAAAACAAGTAATTCCCCAAAATATCGCAAAACCACAAACCAATACCAACGAGAGAGAGAGACAGGCTGTTGGGTGCAAGTGACTTTACCTTCCATGATGGGTATCCTGGGGTGAAAAACTTGCTCGTCATCTAAGGATCTTGAGTTTCAGGTGCTCTTTTCGTCCAAGAGACGTCGTCGACCTACCAAAAGATCGCGTCATTGGAGATGTATCAATCGTGCGAGGATCCTTATGAAGCTTGGAGTCTTGATGACAAATAAGCCTGATCACTTCTCAAGGCTCAATCTGCCAATGCTGCCGCCTTTCTTGTCTGCCAGATGGAGTTTACTCTTCTTCTTTCTTGACCTAACGACCTCTAAGGTCATGCCTGCCATTTCTGGCTTACTAGACTAATTGATACCGCATAGTTGGTTAGTCAATCCTCACTATGGGGGAACGGCCCAGATGAGACTTGAACCCCGGTCCTGCCGAGTGAAGACCGGCGCCGCTGTCGCATTTACCAACGGGTCGGAGTTTACTAAATTGCTAGAATGGAAGAAACCTCAACCCCCCTGCTGATACACTCTCGAGATAACTCCCTAATCAAAGACCTGTGATATTAGGATGAATTTAGTTGTTAAAGTAACAAGGAATGTAAGTTTCATACAGAACACGGATAGCCGTATCATCTTTATTAATCTTAAGCCCCTTGATAGGTAGACCACTGAATCGAGCAGGTATGTTTGTTTATGGTGTCTACTTCTACCCGGGAGTTTTCCGAGTAGAAGTGAAACATTTGGAAAATCAACCTGTGGTGTGGTGATGGTGTGGATTCACAAGACTGATACGACCGCCGTCGCGCCGTACGCCACCTTTCCTTTTCGTCGATTGTACTCCATCCTTCTTTTTACTTATCCTCCTGCTTCGAGTAGACAAGCGTCAGATGGCACTTGCCGCAGTAGTGACGATCTTCGTGGGCAGCCATGAACACGCCAGCACCGCACGATTCGCTGGTGCACTCGCGACGGAGACGGTGGATCTTTCCGTTCTCGTCAACCTGTCGGCGTCGTTTAACGAGCAAAACACGTTAGTCATCTGTTCATAAGACTTCACAAGAGGCTAATTACTTACCTTGTAGTACTTGAGGACGGCGAGTTTGACCTTCTTCCTCTTGTGCTTGATCTTCTTCGGGGTGGAGTAATTCTTCTTCTTGCGCTTCTTGGCGCCACCGCGCAGGCGAAGCACCAGGTGAAGGGTCGACTCCTTCTGGATGTTGTAGTCGGACAGGGTGCGTCCGTCCTCCAGCTGCTTACCGGCGAAGATCAGACGCTGCTGATCGGGCGGGATGCCCTCCTTGTCCTGGATCTTCGCCTTCACATTCTCGATCGTATCCGATGGTTCGACCTCAAGAGTAATGGTCTTACCCGTGAGGGTTTTGACGAAGATCTGCATCTTGGTACCGTCTGCCGAAAGCGAAATGGATTATAGCCTCCGACTTTTTCTCCAAGTTACGCGTTCAAAGTTCATCAAAATGAATGAATATCGGAGGTTCAGGTATATACAGTGCCGCGGAACAACAAGTATTCCTTTCTCTTATTTAACCTTCCGTTTCGCTTGTTTTCTCCTGTCTGCTCAAGCAACTCTCCCTGATCCCTGATCTTAATAGAAAATCTTAACACCTACAACACTACATGCACAATCATTGCCGAAAAAATGATTTCATGTCCACCCCCCACTTCTCTTGGTTTTGCCCCACCACTGCACTGCCCTTAAACCAACAGTACCGAATTGATACAACCGTCGTTTTCCGGATTGTTCGTCACCTGGGCGTACTTTCCCCACACTACCTTGCCGGACTGCGTTACCAGACCCAGCTCGGAAATGTTCACCTCTATCACGGTACCCTTCGTAATCACACCCAGACTCGTGTACATCGGTGACGAAGGATTCTTCTTCACGCCAATAATCGGCAGGTAAAAGGTAGCCTTCAGTTCCGGATGCGTTACGTGCGCCTTGTTGAAACGCAGCGCCATCGGCCGGATGAACCGTTCGTACTTTGGTGGTTTACGGGTAAAGTTGTCCCCAACGAATGTCACCTTCGTGACCATACGCTTCCAGGCTTTCCGTTTCGTTTTACCGGACCGGATCACCTTAAACACCTCGGCATCGGACTGTGCACGCACTTTCGGTATCGGGACGTCCCATTTGCCGGCCTTCTCTTTGCGCTTCTGTTTGATCATGTTCGACAGCACCTTGGCGCTCGATTGGATGCCACGATCCATCAGGTACGGTGGCAGTGCTCCATCCTCCACCTTCTCGGTCATCTTTTTGACCTTCTTTTCCTCGTGCGCCTGGATCTTGCGCTTCATCTGAATCTTCTCATTGCGGCGCTCCTTCTGGAACAGCTTGGCCTTGATGCCTCGCAGCTTGCGGGCCTTGGCTGCGCGCTTCTTCGGCTCACGCGCCTCCCGCTTGCGTTTGCGCTCCTCATAATCGAGCCGGCGACCGTACAGCTTAATGTGCCGCTCAATATATTCGTTCTGCGGCATGGTGAATGATGTTGCTTAGAGTGAGCTTGTAAAGCTGGAAGAATCGGGTTGAGAAAAGAAAACCATTAGTCCACGGTTCGCATCATCAGCACACATAATATCGCCATCTCTTTATTTAAGTGAGCAGCACACAGGACAAGCATTCGGAACACGGCAGTATCACACTTCCAAAAATTCACTCCGAAATACACGCGTTCCGGCGGCACAACCTTAACACAGGATTTGTTGGGATCACACCACCTTCACACGTTTCGTATCTATGGTAACACACGTTTCAGAGATTTCACACACGCACTCAAACGGACTTTTGAGAGAATGTGCATTTTTGGAAGGGATATTGCGTCCGAATACTCGACATGTTTCACTTAAATAAAGAAGGCTTGTAAGCGAGGCTCATTCCGGTACGAACACTTACCCACACACACACAGAGGAGGAACACAGCCAAAAAGCGTGGCAGTTCCGGAGAGCAATCTTTCGCGGTCACCTTCCTTATAAAAGATCCCCAACAGGTCGGTTGTATTCTTCACAGTAACCCAAATTATAAATGGTCTGCCTAACTTAAACTTCTATTCTTTCAATTCCTAATTATCGATATAAGTATTTTTCTCCTAACACCATGTCTGACACACACTTCTGCGTTTCACATGTGCCGGGGATTGCTAACAGGTCGGACGAGGGTAAAGGGTACTTGTTCCGGTTGCCAGCGAACAGCATCCCGGACAACAAAGATTTTCATGGTCCGTCCGTTGGCAAGGACTCACCGTTTCTGTACTGCATTTTGTCGCAAACGGGCGAAAAGCCCCTATCCTGTCCACCGACAATGAAGCTGGTCACTTCAAACCGGAGCGGAAAGACACAAAAGTATCTGCTGCGTGGTGATTCGGAAGGATACGTTGACAAGCATTCGGAACACGGCAGTATCACACTTCCAAAAATTCACTCCGAAATACACGCGTTCCGGCGGCACAACCTTAACACAGGATTTGTTGGGATCACACCACCTTCACACGTTGTTGTCAGAACTATTTATATTTTTAAATACAAATTTTTAGCTTTGGAATCAACTATATGCACGTCGCTGCTAGAAGCGTGGAATAAAATGAACCCACTGCCGGTGGGCATACTGGACCAGCTGTATCAGAACAGCGAGCCTTTGATTAAGCTTACCGCTAGCATTTACTTGCCGCAACAAAGCCGGCTAGTAGTTGGCCGGGAAGATGGAAGCATCATTATCGTGCCGGCTACGCAAAAACACAGCCAAAAAGCGTGGCAGTTCCGGAGAGCAATCTTTCGCGGTCACCTTCCTTATAAAAGATCCCCAACAGGTCGGTTGTATTCTTCACAGTAACCCAAATTATAAATGGTCTGCCTAACTTAAACTTCTATTCTTTCAATTCCTAATTATCGATATAAGTATTTTTCTCCTAACACCATGTCTGACACACACTTCTGCGTTTCACATGTGCCGGGGATTGCTAACACATCGTAAATTCCGTTCAAACCTCTACAAAAAGCACCAAGATCGTATGCGGCAGTTAGCGCTGCTACGCCTGATACCTTTTACCAACAATATTAACTAATTTTGATGAACTTTTACCACAAAATATTAACTTTTTCCGAAGAACCACGCACTAACTCACCTTACTCTGACACCATACACAAAGTAAAAGAAAGCGGAAATCGTCGACCAGCGCTGCCTGCGGATAATTAACGCACCTCGAAACGTCACGCCGCTGCTTCCGTTTTGCTGCATGGACATCCTATTTCAAATGCTATCGTTTTTCAATTCAAGACATTGTAGTTTTCTATTACTGAAGCGATCAATAAGTGATAAAAATGCTGATTTTATTTTTTCTCATTTCCTGTAAACAATCACTATCAAATGAAGCCGATTGTATTGTAAATTCTGATCGTAGTTTAGTTTCGAAAATGTTTTATTTTATTTTTCACCAACACCCTGTTCTCTGGGTTCGAGTCAGCTGTCAAACCGTGCTCCTGCTGTCACTGGCGTTGTTTACAAAGATCTCCCGTAAATATCACCCGTGGTGGAACAGAAATAAAGTGTACAGTGAATAATCTACCGAGCAACAATGCCAAATTGGTATTACGATAAAAAGGACCTGAGAAACACACCGTCATCGAGGGATGGTGTTGATTACGAGACGGAACGGCGGTACCGCAAAGAGGGCGCCCGGTTCATCATGGAAGCCGGAGCATCGATGAGTCTAGGGCACAACACCGTGGCGACAGGCGTTGTTTACTTCCATCGGTTCTACATGTTTCACTCGTTCCGGACGTTCCCACGCTTTGTAACGGCAAGCTGCTGCCTGTTTCTGGCCGGCAAGGTTGAAGAAACGCCAAAAAAGTGTAAAGACATCATCAAAACTGCACGTGGGCTGCTGTCCGACGAGAAATTCCAATCGTTTGGTGATGACCCCAAGGAAGAAGTTATGACACTGGAGCGCATTCTGCTCCAAACGATCAAATTCGACTTACAGGTCGAACATCCGTACTCGTTTCTGGTGAAGTACGCCAAATGCTTGAAGGGTGATTCAGCCAAGCTACAGAAAATGGTACAGATGGCGTGGAACTTTGTGAACGATTCGCTCAGCACCACGGTATCGATTCAGTGGGAACCGGAAATTATTGCCGTAGCGTTGATTTACCTGGCCAGCAAGCTAAGCAAATTCACCGTAGTGGACTGGATAGGCAAAAAGCCGGAACATTTAAAATGGTGGGACATGTTTGTGCAGGACGTGACGATGGAAATACTGGAGGAAATATGCCATCAGGTGCTTGATCTGTATCAACCTTCGCAGGCGGAAAGTGCGCCTCCGAAAAGTCCACCTCAACTGCCACCGAGCAAAGCATCGCCACCGATGAAGCGGGCAAATATATCGCCGATAACAAGCAAAAATTCCCCCAACATTGCAGTCAAGGTGAGCTCTATTAGTTTGATACGTTAGCATATTGTTCAATTCATCATGTTTTGGTTTTCCCGCATTCTAGACACCGTTGCCGCCGTTACCTCCATCGGAAGTGGAAGCCAATCCCATCCCAAAGCATATCACAACGGAAAATCCCCACTATCTGTACGCTCCTTATCCGATGCCACCTTTACTACCGCAAAGTCATGGCCCACCACCACCGTATGGGACGATGCCGCCAGCGATGCCACCTTAAAGAGATCAGTTGTGAGAAGCAAACAACATACCTGATATTTTCTTTCCCGCGTCGGACGCATGGGTATCCGTTCCTGTTGGGATTAACAGTCCTTCAGCCTACAGTAAAAGAACGGGAATTAAAATTGCGAATAAATAACGTAACGTAAGTCGATCCGCGCCTACTAACCTCTAACGTGTTCGGGCTCATGGCAGCGTACTCTTCTGCGTGCAGCTCAAATATTAATCCTTCGATATCGAAGAACAGAATGTGACTTTCGGCGTCTACAGCGAAAAGAAACCGGGTTGTAATGGGGAATTTGATGCACACAACACCGTCACCTACCTTTGGGGTTAGTTCGCAGACCCTGAATAATCAGTGGACTGCTTCGGTTCTTCATCAAAAAGTCTCCATGTTGATTGTTGTGTGCATGCAGCTGCTGTAGCTGATGAATGCCTCGCTGCGTAGCGTGACGGATTGCATTAATGTTACGATGTCTCAAACCACTGCAAAAGTAGAGCACAATCATAAGCAATCGCTTTCGCCCATCCCTCCAATTAAACCTTCTCGCTTACCGGAAGAAATGAACGGCCGGGTTAGCCAATCCCATTTCCGACGTAGAACCGGTACTGCTACCCGTTTCGCCACTATTCTCATCGCACGCATTCAACACTTCCTCCGCCAGAATGCCATGCAGCACACGATCCAGATGTCCAGTTTCCATCTGCCACACGTACACCGTCCCATCGGAACAGCCGACGATAAGGAAATCATCCAGCGGGCGCCATTTTATCGAAATTACCGGAAACAGATGGCGACTAGCGAGCGTTACACATTTGCGCTCCTGCAGGCTTAGCAGCGTAACCGAATGGTCCGATGCCACCGAGCAAATGCACTTGAGAATGCGAGGCTAGAGAGAGAGAGAGAGAGTGAAGGTGATAATTTGCTGTGTCCTTCGCTGGCACATTCCCGGTACGAAAAATCACATCTCGTATCGGGTGGGGTCGATTTTGCCGTCTGTCTGTGGGATCTTTACAGCGGCAATCTGATTCACCGGTTTTGTGTGCATGCGGGAGAGATTACCCAGCTGCTAGTACCACCACCGACGTGTAGTGTAAGTATTCGGTTGAACCATGTACCCGATTTGACACTTTGCCAGCGAATCTTCTGTATTAAGCAAATTATCACCTTCACTCTCTCTCTCTCTCTCTAGCCTCGCATTCTCAAGTGCATTTGCTCGGTGGCATCGGACCATTCGGTTACGCTGCTAAGCCTGCAGGAGCGCAAATGTGTAACGCTCGCTAGTCGCCATCTGTTTCCGGTAATTTCGATAAAATGGCGCCCGCTGGATGATTTCCTTATCGTCGGCTGTTCCGATGGGACGGTGTACGTGTGGCAGATGGAAACTGGACATCTGGATCGTGTGCTGCATGGCATTCTGGCGGAGGAAGTGTTGAATGCGTGCGATGAGAATAGTGGCGAAACGGGTAGCAGTACCGGTTCTACGTCGGAAATGGGATTGGCTAACCCGGCCGTTCATTTCTTCCGGTAAGCGAGAAGGTTTAATTGGAGGGATGGGCGAAAGCGATTGCTTATGATTGTGCTCTACTTTTGCAGTGGTTTGAGACATCGTAACATTAA
>KZ062380.1:75160-104092 GCA_002091835.1 Anopheles maculatus
TCACCGTTTCTGTACTGCATTTTGTCGCAAACGGGCGAAAAGCCACTATCCTGTCCACCGACAATGAAGCTGGTCACTTCAAACCGGAGCGGAAAGACACAAAAGTATCTGCTGCGTGGTGATTCGGAAGGATACGTCAATATATGGGCCGTGCCCGATATTTCGATGGAACAGATTAAGCAAATTCAAACCCAAAAGCAACACCCGGCATGTAAGAATACATAATCGCTTTTGTCAGAACTATTTATATTTTTAAATACAAATTTTTAGCTTTGGAATCAACTATATGCACGTCGCTGCTTGAAGCGTGGAATAAAATGAACCCACTGCCGGTGGGCATACTGGACCAACTGTATCAGAACAGCGAGCCTTTGATTAAGCTTACCGCTAGCATTTACTTGCCGCAACAAAGCCGGCTAGTAGTTGGCCGGGAAGATGGAAGCATCATTATCGTGCCGGCTACGCAAACAGTCATGTTGCACCTGCTGCACGGTAACCATCAACAGTTCAGTGGTGAGTAACCCAGGGAAGCAGTTTTTGTGATTAAGAACTCGATTTATCATGCTGTAAATTATCATTTTTCAGATTGGCCACCACATCAAATCCTGAACGGACACAGCGGTCGGGTGAATTGCTTGCTGTGTCCTTCGCTGGCACATTCCCGGTACGAAAAATCATATCTCGTATCGGGGGGGGTCGATTTTGACGTCCGTCTGTGGGTGGGATCTTTACAGCGGCAATCTGATTCACCGGTTTTGTGTGCATGCGGGAGAGATTACCCAGCTGCTAGTACCACCACCGACGTGTAGTGTAAGTATTCGGTTGAACCATGTACCCGATTTGACACTTTGCCAGCGAATCTTCTGTATTAAGCAAATTATCACCTTCACTCTCTCTCTCTCTCTCTAGCCTCGCATTCTCAAGTGCATTTGCTCGGTGGCATCGGACCATTCGGTTACGCTGCTAAGCCTGCAGGAGCGCAAATGTGTAACGCTCGCTAGTCGCCATCTGTTTCCGGTAATTTCGATAAAATGGCGCCCGCTGGATGATTTCCTTATCGTCGGCTGTTCCGATGGGACGGTGTACGTGTGGCAGATGGAAACTGGACATCTGGATCGTGTGCTGCATGGCATTCTGGCGGAGGAAGTGTTGAATGCGTGCGATGAGAATAGTGGCGAAACGGGTAGCAGTACCGGTTCTACGTCGGAAATGGGATTGGCTAACCCGGCCGTTCATTTCTTCCGGTAAGCGAGAAGGTTTAATTGGAGGGATGGGCGAAAGCGATTGCTTATGATTGTGCTCTACTTTTGCAGTGGTTTGAGACATCGTAACATTAATGCAATCCGTCACGCTACGCAGCGAGGCATTCATCAGCTACAGCAGCTGCATGCACACAACAATCAACATGGAGACTTTTTGATGAAGAACCGAAGCAGTCCACTGATTATTCAGGGTCTGCGAACTAACCCCAAAGGTAGGTGACGGTGTTGTGTGCATCAAATTCCCCATTACAACCCGGTTTCTTTTCGCTGTAGACGCCGAAAGTCACATTCTGTTCTTCGATATCGAAGGATTAATATTTGAGCTGCACGCAGAAGAGTACGCTGCCATGAGCCCGAACACGTTAGAGGTTAGTAGGCGCGGATCGACTTACGTTACGTTATTTATTCGCAATTTTAATTCCCGTTCTTTTACTGTAGGCTGAAGGACTGTTAATCCCAACAGGAACGGATACCCATGCGTCCGACGCGGGAAAGAAAATATCAGGTATGTTGTTTGCTTCTCACAACTGATCTCTTTAAGGTGTGTCGTCTAACATTCAGGAAGAGTATTCTGTCAAGAGCGATGATTTATGATGGGGGTTTCTTTCTTCTCTCTACTTCTTTTTCCACGCGGCCACTAAAATATGTGTAAAAATGTGTTAAATGTCACCCTACTAAACATGTGCGTAGATTTCTTCGGACGGGTTAAAAATAAGGCTGGCGATATGGAGAAAATACTGAAAGAGAAGGATAAGCATGGTTCGTGTAATATTCCACTATCTTGGAGACTGTTTTTGGTAGCCGTTGCAGTTTGGCTAGCTTTTTTAAATCTTACCTGCGTTCGTTTGTTGATTGTGTTGCTGCAATATTTTTCTCTTAATTATTTAATTAAACTACAACCGTTTTTAGCTACCTTTTTCTCACCGTTCCTCACAGATTGGTTTTACTCTTGAGTGCGTAATGAGTGTGTTATGCTTATTATCCCGAGCGTAGATAGATTTTGTCCCTTCTTTATTTAAACATTTCCTTTTTAATATTCCTTAAGAACGGCCTGACCGTATTGCTCTTTCGGTATTTAATAATTTAACAATTATTTACATTTCCCGATTTTTGGTTGTAGTCGAGCGATTTGCATACGTTTACATACATTCCTATTGATATTTATGTAACGCCTCTCCTTTTTCTTTGTGTAAATGTAAAGGAATACTTGCCAAGATGAAGGAAGGCGCCGAGAATGTTCAGACGAAGGTGCAAGCGAAGCTCGAGAGCGTGGTGAAAAATGTCGGAGAAACCGGTAAGGGTAAGTCGGGCAATGGATGTTATGTTGTGCGTGTTGTGTTTGTGCGTGTCTGTCTGTCTATTTGTCTTTTGTGGACGTCATTTGATTGTACTAGGTAATTTTGCCCGGATATAGGGCTATGTACTGTGGGGACACATGTGGCATCGTTTCATGGAGGAAAATATTCCTCCGGTGGAGACATTCCAGATCAATTGGTTTTCTCAGTTAATCATTTCGATAAAGCAAACAACCAACCATTTTGTAGGCTTGTAATACCGGTTCCGTAATTTTATTAATGCGTATTCATATTTTATACGACTTTGAATAGTCCAAATGACGTTATAATGTTATGTTGCTTCGTGCTAATTTTCGATCGATCCCGAAGCCGAATCCGACTGGGCTTCGCTGTTGGGTTGGTTAAGTTGTCGCCCTGCGTCGCGTGCAGTGCCGAAATCCTCTGACAGTTGACCTATGAAAACGAAGATTTTGGTTACTTATTGATTCGATGTACACTTGCTACGGCAATTAGTTCGTAGATACGGAGAAGTTAAGTTCAAACCCAGGCCAGGGAGATGTTTTAATCGAATAAATCGATATACATCAATAGAGGAAACAACTAGAGGGACATCAACTGCCTGCAGTGCAGAGTAGCGGATGGTTCAAGGCTACAATACTTACTAGGATCGAACTCTTCTTCACTTGCGTCAGTATTGCTACTGGAGTGAGCCTTAAGCGGTTCGTCTGCATCATCATCATCATCATAGACAGGCGCCTCGCCTTGCGAATATTGCGGAGCACTCTGTAAAGTGTAGAGTCAAAGAGAAGTACGACTTTATTGGGCCAACCATTCAGACTAGAGATAGAATAACAATCTAACCTGCACAAACGCGACCAGTGCGACGCACAAGAACGCAATCACGATCACTTTGGATGCCATCCTTTCCTGTTTTCCTGATAATAGAACGAACGCTGTTTCACTTGGCTTTGTTGTTCTAGGCGAACTGTAATTCCGAAGTCTAAACTCCTCGTTTTTATATACTGCGCCGTTAGTTTTTTTTTCGATTCCGATTGAATCAACAGATCAACAACACACACGCTCTCTCTCGCTGCACTCTGTCCGTTCCGTTCACAGTGATTGATGAAAGACAAATAGTGTGTGCCGCCCGTGTGCAGATTGTACTTATAATGTACAAGCGAATGGTCACAGCCGTACCGCACCGCACCGCAAATTCTATACTGATAAGAACACGTGTGTCCGTATGCCAGCAAATAGTGATTCGCAATACATTGCAGCCCTCCTCCCTCTTTTGGCGGGATTTACGCTTTTTGTTTGCATTTTGGGGGCTAGAATTGTTACAAAAATAAAGCAAGGACAACCAGTAAAGTATTCTTGGAAGAAGTTTTGCTTTTGTCCAATTTACGTTTGCTTTGACACTCTCACTCAGTGCGGGTCGATGGCGATGCCAAGAGACACAACCAATCAATCACAACACTGTGCAAATAGATAGCGCCCAGTGTTCGCACTGTTGTTGGCCGTGCCTGCAAAGCCGAAAGCAAACAAAATGCAACCATTTGTTTGTTTACGATTCCTCCAGATTCCTCGGACATTACGAAGAAAATCGCACCCCGGATGGAGGCGACCCACGTGATGGAGGTGGCCCAGCTGCTGCTGTCGTTAATCCACTCCTGGGGACTCGATCCACATTTGGACAAAGTGTGTGAAACGCAGCTCGGACTGTTGCGCCCGATGGTGAGTGAAAGTGAAGTGGGGCAAATCCGATTTAGAATCTTTCGGAACGCTACGCTTCGTTTCTTTCCAGATTCCCGTTTCGTTCGGTGTGCTGTCGAAGGGTGGCTACATGTCGCTGCTGTTGCCGACCTGGCAAAACAATATCGTTATCAACTCGACGCCCGATGAGCTGAAGACGGTCGCGCTGACGCCGGAACAGTTCCGACGGGAGGGCTTAACGAAGCTGTTCACGGCTCGGCTTCACTGGGAGCTAAGCACAACGCTTACGTCGAACCATCTGCTAGCGATGGTGGCGATGTCTAATACGCTGATGTCGATGAATATGGCCACCTTTATACCGGAGCAGGAGCGTGCCCGAAAGCTGCACCGCCAATCGACACGTGCCACCTGGAGCAATGAGGAGGAACAGGAGGAAGCGTTCACCCAGCAGCAGGCTCAGATTAAGCAGGGTTGGAGCTTGCTGTCGACCCATCACTGCTTCCTGCTGCCGGAAAAGATCGATGCACTGGACGCCAACAACTTCAAGCGTCCGCAAGTCGAAATGATGGCCAGAAGGTGGCAGCATCACTGTTTGGAAATTCGTGAAGCCGCCCAACAGCTTCTGCTCGGCGAGCTGGGCCGTATGGGGAAGAAGGGCCGCAAGCAGCTTGTGGAAAGCTGGGCCCAATATCTGCCCATGTACACGCACACGGAACCGATCGTTCAGCAAGCGCCAACCACGGGACAATCGAACGCTGGCTCGCCCACCTCCAGCCCAACCGGCCAACCCGGACTGGAGCACGAAGAAGAATCGGAAGAAGAGGAAGAAGTTGTCCGCAAACCGTCCAGCTTGGCCGAACTGAAGCGCAAACAAACGACCGCCGTCGTGCTGCTCGGTGTGATCGGTGCCGAGTTCGGGCAGGACATTTCCGCCACCGATGGCAAGCGTAACAACGAAAACCGGCGCAAAAGTTCCGTCGTGGAAGGGTTCGGCATCGGCAACAATAATCTTGCCCGGTCCACCTCGATGGCACTGACGCATCTGCTGCTTGCTCCGGCGACACCGAAACTGCCCGCCTTTACGCCACTGCGCCGGGCGGCAATCGATTTGATAGGGCGCGGCTTTACCGTGTGGGAACCGTATATTGACGTGAGCAAGGTGTTGCTGGGACTGTTGGAGATGTGTTGCGATTCGACCCGGTTAATACCGAGCCTGAACTACAAGCTGCCGCTGACACCGCAGGCTGACGCATGCCGCACGGCACGGCACGCTCTGCGACTGATTGCGACGGCACGACCGGCCGCCTTCATCACGACGATGGCGCGCGAAGTGGCGCGGTACAACACGCTGCAGCAGAATGCGCAGGCGATAAGCGTCCCCATTACGCAGTCGGTGCTACATCGGGCCAAGCGGGAGATACTGCAGTGTGTGGAAATGCTCATCGATAAGATGCAGACGGAGATCGCTAATCTGCTCGTGGAGGTAGGTGCCAAAGGGCAGGGGAGATGGAAATATTTGGGCGGGCGGGTGTTTTGTCTCGCAACATTGTAAACACTGCAAACGTGACTGTGGGGGGGGGGGGGGGGTGGGCCCGAAATTGTGTTACTTTTAACGTGCATTTTAACGTTCTACAGGTTATGGACATAACGCTGCACTGTGTTGACTCGGGAGATCTTAAAAACAAAGGGCTGGCCGAGGTTAGTCCGCTGATGTGCAAATTCAATCAAGTGTCACACTGCAGCGCATCGCGTCGTATCGCAGGTAAGCTTTCCTTTATTCGACACGAAATATTTGTTCATATTCAAAACTCCCAATGGATTGAAATCCATGTCAATTTGGACCTTACTATGGGCCTTATGAATAAAGACTTTATGAGTTGGATCGTTCGGTGTCATTCTCGGATTGGAGTAGGTCCTTCGAATGGGATTTGAATCCAGCCAACTTCTGCCGGTTTATGCCTTTTACTCTTAGCTACAAGCCGCTAAACGATGAATCTATCATGTCGTTGGTCTTCCTCATACATTTTTGCTCCACTTTATGGCCAGAACTTAACCTTCTTGATCTAACCTATCTCCAGAGGAGAAGCGCTGTTGTACCTCCAGAGGAGAAGCGCTATAGACCTTATTCTTCCTCAGCACTACAACCTCGTAAGCTCTTGGCCTACTATTACTAGCATTCTGTGGCTTAGTTTTATCCGTAGTTGGATAGTCAGTCCTGACACGCTATAGATCACGGACACAAAGTTCCTATTGATTCTGTAGAATTGATTCTTCCAATATCTCTTCAACTGTAGTTACAAGACACTTAACCATATCTGGCACAAATCAACCAATAAGAGACTGGCAGATGACCCGGTCCTTGAAAATAAACTATTTTTAATGCATAAAACCACTTCAACCATAGCGTGCCAATATACGTTTGATAAATCAAACAAATGAATGCTTCTTCGTTTACCTAAATCCCCAGTCGGAGCCAGCAACGGACACCTAGCAATCTACGAGCTGCGCCAAAACAAATGCCAGATGATACCGGCCCACACCAAGCCGGTAACGGCGCTCGCATTCAGCCCGGACGGCAAATTTCTGGTAAGCTATTCGTGCACCGAAAACCGACTCTCCTTCTGGCAAACGAGTGCCGGTATGTTTGGCCTCGGCCAGTCGCAGACACGCTGCATCAAGGGCTACTCAACCGCACCGATCCCGGACATCGGACGGCTCAATCCGATGCGACTGGCAAAGCTGATCTGGATCAACAACCGTACCGTGACGCTCATGTTGGCCGACGGATCCGAAACACGGTTCAACGTCTAAGCGTCGGAACGGTTTCGTCATTTTTAATCCACCATCGTCCTTCTCTAGCTCAAGCTGTGCATCTTTAGGTGGCAAAAACCGTTTCCTTTTTGGTTTTTACTTAATTGCGCCAACTGAAGGCGTGTGAGAATAATATTTGTTGAGTTGTTGGTAAGCTTTTTCCTCCATAAGTAGTTGAAATGTAGTGTTAATATCGGTAGTCTTTTTTATCAATCTCTTGATGAGAAAGTATGCAATTGTGTGAGTACGGATTAGTAGAGCAGTTTGGGGAAGCAAACTTCTAGAACAGGTCACGATTACGGCCACAATATGCATCGTCATCTACGATTGGCTACGACATTCTACGGCACAGTGAAAGGTGATGCTGGTGCTCCGATTCGAACCAAAGCGCGCGAATCACAGATGGAATGGTACTTTGCCAGGGAATTGCATTAACTAAATGGGTTCAGAATTTGGAACTAGGAAACATCGGTCTTCTCTTGCTATTTTTGGAGAACGTCGCCTTTTTGCAAAGCACATCGGTAACGGGTTCAAGAAACGGCGATTGGGCGATGGCGCGAGTCTCCGTTGATTCCAATTATGACACGATAAACTTATATAATTATGCAAATTAGCTTCGTGTATTCCACCTTCCTTTCTGGGCTGGATTCCGAAGACACACACACACCGGGCCCGAGATTTCGAATCTTCTGATTTCAAGATAACCCATCGTTTCTTTCTTGCGGCCGCGTGTGCTATAGCCACCGGTTCGATCTTCTTCTAGTTGACCTATATATACGTTTTGGAGAATCGTTGAAGTTCGCCGGGAGAGAGATGTTTCCTGTGTGTGTGTGTGTGTTTTTTTTTTGTTTGCCCTGATAATCCCTGAAGGGAATGGCACTGCTGTTCTGTCCGTGGCTACTCTATTCGACTCAGAATCGTGCCCCGACCTGGAAGAGCTGTGGTAGATACTGTGACCTAAATCATGTCATGATGCCGTCGATGGCGGCGGATGGCGTTTTTGTTTTTCGTTGTTGGCCAATCTTTTTGCGCTTCCTCCATATTTTCCGCAAGAAAATAGAATAGAGCAACAAAAGTATTAATAATGGCTGTGACCTCTGGCGGGCGGATACGTTTATTATACTTATAAGAGCTCGTTCGGAGGTCTTGTCTTCTGGTTTTTTTTTGTTCACTCGCTGCACTCTATGTATAATGCTGTTTTTGTTTTTCTTCCGTGAATCCGTACATCATGCTATAGAAGAATTGGAAATTTATTAAATGCTAAATAAAATTAACGTAACTATAACTAACTAACCTAATCGTACGTTAAACCCCTGAAAGTGTTGATCCGATTCCTACACGCGGCCTCGAGCTGACCGTTATGCATACCACGTTGAAAGTATTACTCACATACGAGTATAATTATATACACAAAACAACAGCGCAATACTATATAAGAGAACCTGTGTAATTTATTTGTTAGCGTATTGGAAAGTATATAAAACAGAATAAATCTATCGAAACAAGCAAGAGACAATACAAAGAGCCTGGGGGTGCTGTAACAATTATTCATTTCTGCTGCAAAGAAACGAAATAATCCACTTTCACTATAAAGTAGTCGCTCGCAGTAGTCTGTGGTTGACAGATTTTCCATCGCAGCATGTCATGCGTTTCTTCCCAATATGCATCAACAAGCCAGCCCCGGCGGTTTGCATTGTTGTTGTGGGTCGATAATTGTGTTTACCCGAATGAATGTGTGCGCATGGATGCATGTGACCGCGCTTTCGGTAAAATCGTTACGCATGGCATCGTTTCTTTATCGGTAATTGTTTTCGTTTACCCACCGTACGGATGACGATCGCAAGAAGTAAGCTAAGTAAGTATGATGATGGATTAGAGCAGATTACTCCAAAGTACGACTAAAAAACTGGTTCAAAATCAGTTAATAAGTGTGGTCTCCCTGCATCAAAAAGTGTGGAGATCCCTGGATCAGAGAAATGAAATCAATTAGCAGTTGCTACACTTTATGCCTCAAGAAGCGTATCTAGTTCCATCCCGTTCTTGGGCGTTATAAAGTGTTGTTTCTTCTTTAGAAGGTTTCTTTCCTGATTTATCACCGTAGGGTCTTACAGCAAGATCAAGCTTTCCGCATCAACAAATCTTAAACGTTAGCTACAGTGGCAGTAATATTAAATATCGAGAAATAAGTTTTTAATGACCCAATTTTGATAATGCAAACTAATTCTTCCAGACTCGTAGCTCAATCCGAAAGTCCAATAACACACTTGCCCGACATCCAAATTGTGTTGTGTCGTGATTTTCGGAACCATTGGGATTAACTCTGGCAGGAAAAAGGTAGGTTAAGAGGATAGATAACCCGATCGATCGGGACTCTTTGAGAAACAAGGCATACAAAAACGGGAGCACATTCGCTGCCATTCTACGGCACAGTGAAAGGTGATGCTGGTGCTCCGATTCGAACCAAAGCGCGCGAATCACAGATGGAATGGTACTTTGCCAGGGAATTGCATTAACTAAATGGGTTCAGAATTTGGAACTAGGAAACATCGGTCTTCTCTTGCTATTTTCGGAGAACGTCGCCTTTTTGCAAAGCACATCGGTAACGGGTTCAAGAAACGGCGATTGGGCGATGGCGCGAGTCTCCGTTGATTCCAATTATGACACGATAAACTTATATAATTATGCAAATTAGCTTCGTGTATTCCACCTTCCTTTCTGGGCTGGATTCCGAAGACACACACACACACATCGGGCCCGAGATTTCGAATCTTCTGATTTCAAAATAACCCATCGTTTCTTTCTTGCGGCCGCGTGTGCTATAGCCACCGGTTCGATCTTCTTCTAGTTGACCTATATATACGTTTTGGAGAATCGTTGAAGTTCGCCGGGAGAGAGATGTTTCCTGTGTGTGTGTGTTTTTTTTTTGTTTGCCCTGATAATCCCTGAAGGGAATGGCACTGCTGTTCTGTCCGTGGCTACTCTATTCGACTCAGAATCGTGCCCCGACCTGGAAGAGCTGTGGTAGATACTGTGACCTAAATCATGTCATGATGCCGTCGATGGCGGCGGATGGCGTTTTTGTTTTTCGTTGTTGGCCAATCTTTTTGCGCTTCCTCCATATTTTCCGCAAGAAAATAGAATAGAGCAACAAAAGTATTAATAATGGCAGTGACCTCTGGCGGGCGGATACGTTTATTATACTTATAAGAGCTCGTTCGGAGGTCTTGTCTTCTGGTTTTTTTGTTCACTCGCTGCACTCTATGTATAATGCTGTTTTTGTTTTTTTGGAAGAATTGGAAATTCATTAAATGCGAAATAAAATTAACGTAACTATAACTAACTAACCTAATCGTACGTTAAACCCCTGAAAGTGTTGATCCGATTCCTACACGCGGCCTCGAGCTGACCGTTATGCATACCACGTTGAAAGTATTACTCACATACGAGTATAATTATATACACACAAAAAAAAACAGCGCAATACTATATAAGAGAACCTGTGTAATTTATTTGTTAGCGTATTGGAAAGTATATAAAACAGAATAAATCTATCGAAACAAGCAAGAGACAATACAAAGAGCCTGGGGGTGCTGTAATAATTATTCATTTCTGCTGCAAAGAAACGAAATAATCCACTTTCACTATAAAGTAGTCGCTCGCAGTAGTCTGTGGTTGACAGATTTCCATCGCAGCATGTCTTGCGTTTCTTCCCAATATGCATCAACAAGCCAGCCCCGGCGGTTTGCATTGTTGTTGTGGGTCGATAATTGTGTTTACCCGAATGAATGTGTGCGCATGGATGCATGTGACCGCGCTTTCGGTAAAATCGTTACGCATGGCATCGTTTCTTTATCGGTAATTGTTTTCGTTTACCCACCGTACGGATGACGATCGCAAGAAGTAAGCTAAGTAAGTATGATGATGGATTAGAGCAGATTACTCCAAAGTACGACTAAAAAACTGGTTCAAAATCAGTTAATAAGTGTGGTCTCCCTGCATCAAAAAGTGTGGAGATCACTGGATCAGAGAAATGAAATCAATTAGCAGTTGCTACACTTTTTGCCTCAAGAAGCGTATCTAGTTCCATCCCGTTCTTGGGCGTCATAAAGTGTTGTTTCTTCTTTAGAAGGTTTCTTTCCTGATTTATCACCGTAGGGTCTTACAGCAAGATCAAGCTTTCCGCATCAACAAATCTTAAACGTTAGCTACAGTGGCAGTAATATTAAATATCGAGAAATAAGTTTTTAATGACCCAATTTTGATAATGCAAACTAATTCTTCCAGACTCGTAGCTCAATCCGAAAGTCCAATAACACACTTGCCCGACATCCAAATTGTGTTGTGTCGTGATTTTCGGAACCATTGGGATTAACTCTGGCAGGAAAAAGGTAGGTTAAGAGGATAGATAACCCGATCGATCGGGACTCTTTGAGAAACAAGGCATACAAAAACGGGAGCACATTCGCTGCACTTAAGATTAGTTAATGGTGGTGGTGCTTTCGCTGCACACTGCAAGCGCACTTCTCCAAGGGGCCGAAGGGTCCCAAACCAATGCCAACAAAACGGAGTAAAAGCAACACAAAATCCACGACCCACCGCAGACATTGCATTCGACCTAAATTTCACATTCTGGGGTAGGTCAGGGCATGCAACGATGGTCGACGAGAACGATGTACAGCACACGAACACGGCCCTTTTTTTGAACATGATGTTTGAAGGAAAAAAAAACACCCAGCAAACTCATGCTCCAGCACAGCTGATCGTCGCCGCCTTCACTTCGAAAGCATAGCAACGCCAAAGTCAATGCCAACTATGATAATTATTGCTTTCGAGAGCCCAAGATCAATGGCAGATACGGTTGATGTCGCTGAAAAAAAAAACATGTCTACCGCCCGGATTATCACATAATTTGTCCAACGACATTACGTACGCGCATCTTCATCTTCGTCTGCAACGTTCGCTCTGCACCGGTCCGGCCGAGGCTGTTAACCTCTGAGAAAGCCTGTCTCATCTCCTATTCTGCTGCGAAGGGGCAAGTCCGACGAATAACTTGAGCGCTCGCACTAGTTCTATCAGCGACGAACCCTTCGCTTCACACCGGTTCCTGAGAGCCCAAGGGTCCAAAGTGAATGAATTTCATCGATTGCCGCTGGTTGCAATGGAGACGAGAGGGGGCTCCAGGGTTCCCCCGAGGGGGTGAACCAATAACAAGAGCCTCATTCAGTCGTCCACTAATGCATGCTTAAGCTCGTTTTTTCCTTCTTCGGTTTATCATCTCTCTCTGAGCATCTTTCACCGGCGGAGGGTGCGATTTGGTGGGCCGCAGAAGGAGTAGCGCAGTAGTAAAAGCTTTCCCGGTTGGGACAGCAAACGGGTTAGGCGCAGTCGTGAACCAGACGCCAGACCAAACGGTCCATTTCTCCAATTTCTCCGCGGGATTCACTCGTCGAATAAACGAACGGCGAGGCACGGCTCATAAGGTCGGCCGCCAACTCAGTTACCACCCAGTGCCAGTGTGTCATCGTTGCAAATTGGTAGAAATTGTCGTGTTTGCCGCCGTGTGCGACAAGTGTACAGAGAACAGACAGCGCAACACTATATATTGTTTATCGAGTGAAAGTGTGAACTTGACCGGATCGGAGCGGCGGTGGTGCGATAGAAGGTGCTGGAACTCGCTGTGCGTTGGGCTGAGTGTTAAACACACACACACACAAGAGAACAAGTCCTAAGAGTACGCGTTACGGAGAGCAAACGGAACGCAGGAAAACACGGTTCGCGGGGCACAATGAAGAAATTGTTGTTATTCCTCTTACTGACCTATTTATGCTCCGGCGCTCTCTCTGCGAGCATACTGGGTAAGTACGGTGACTGATAGAAATTTCGTAAGAATAATCAGTTTGTTTGTTATTTGTTGAATTTTGGATGGCAAATTCTGCGTCACGCTTTTCTATTTTAAATTTCAATTATCACTGCCATACAACAGTCCCCTAAGAAGTTGGAAAGGAGTTGGAAAAAAAGAGATCAAATCAAAGGAGGCTTCATCAATGTTTCCTAGTGTCCGCACATGCTTAAAACAATGCGAAGATCTTGTTGTCATAGATTGCTTAGATTTTCTTGAACCACAGCTTACTTTAATCATGACGACGCCTGATTGATTCCTTATAAAAGCACCCGAAAACAGGATTTCAGCAACGTTCTTCTAATTTCAAAACTAATTTACAGATTATCTCACGCTCGCCACCGATGAGGCAGAAGCCAAAGAGGAAGAGGTCGGTCCCAGCAACTGTCTCTGCAATGGACCGTCCTGCATTTGCTGCATCGATTTCAACATGACTCTGATCGATCTCGGTGGTCCTGGTAAGAGTAACGTTCGATCTTCGCTTAAGAACACAATCAAAAACCCATTCATCCTCCTTTTACGCTGTAAATTCCAGGCTGCGTTCGGCTAAAGTATTTGTCCGCCGACGAAGGAATCGCGTTGAACGTTTCGTACGGCGATAGCGTCCTGCACAGCCAGCGTGTTAAGGGTCCAGATCCTCCACCGACGTGTCTGAATGTGTTTTCCAGCCTAGCGCAAATGTGTGCCCGGTTCAGTGAGTTACTTCCGACGGACGAGGGCCTCCGGGGTTGTTTACAGCTAGAACCGATGCTGCTGGGCGATGTACAGATCGAGCTGCCGCTCGGTTGTTTCCGGATGGGCCCAAAGGGTATGGAGGTGATCAAGTCGGCTGAGGAGCAGATTAAGGAACAAATTCCCAGCGAAAGGTAAATCAGGTTTTTGGGGTGTGTTCGGTAGTCAATGTCTAAGGTTGCACACGTTCCCCTTGCAGCGAGGAAAGCACTTCCACGCCGGTGGCTACAGTTGAGGAGAAACCGGTGGCTGCTGCCGGCAACAGCACTTCTACACTGTCGCTGCTCGACAATCTTTCCACTGCCGATATTCTAGCGGCCGTAAGCGAATCGACGGATGAAGGCATTGCAATGATTTCTAACTGGCTTGGTCTGTCGGTGAATCGTGTACAGAAACCGGCCGAAGGTGGTGCGTCCGAAACGGAAGCGGCCGCAACCAGCGAAACAGAAAGTGATAAGAAGGAAGAGGAGGAAGAATAGCGGTGTTAGCGCAACCGGTTCGGTATAAGTATCGAAAATAGTATTAATACATTAGTAAGCGTTGGGCTGAGTGTTAAACACACACACACACAAGAGAACAAGTCCTAAGAGTACGCGTTACGGAGAGCAAACGGAACGCAGGAAAACACGGTTCGCGGGGCACAATGAAGAAATTGTTGTTATTCCTCTTGCTGACCTATTTATGCTCCGGCGCTCTCTCTGCGAGCATACTGGGTAAGTACGGTGACTGATAGAAATTTCGTAAGAATAATCAGTTTGTTTGTTATTTGTTGAATTTTGGATGGCAAATTCTGCGTCACGCTTTTCTATTTTAAATTTCAATTATCACTGCCATACAACAGTCCCCTAAGAAGTTGGAAAGGAGTTGGAAAAAAAGAGATCAAATCAAAGGAGGCTTCATCAATGTTTCCTAGTGTCCGCACATGCTTAAAACAATGCGAAGATCTTGTTGTCATAGATTGCTTAGATTTTCTTGAACCACAGCTTACTTTAATCATGAGGACGCCTTGTTGATTCCTCATAAAAGCACCCGAAAACAGGATTCCAGCAGCGTTCTTCTAATTTCAAAACTAATTTACAGACTATCTCACGCTCGCCACCGATGAGGCAGAAGCCAAAGAGGAAGAGGTCGGTCCCAGCAACTGTCTCTGCAATGGACCGTCCTGCATTTGCTGCATCGATTTCAACATGACTCTGATCGATCTCGGTGGTCCTGGTAAGAGTAACGTTCGATCTTCGCTTAAGAACACAATCAAAAACCCATTCATCCTCCTTTTACGCTGTAAATTCCAGGCTGCGTTCGGCTAAAGTATTTGTCCGCCGACGAAGGAATCGCGTTGAACGTTTCGTACGGCGATAGCGTCCTGCACAGCCAGCGTGTTAAGGGTCCAGATCCTCCACCGACGTGTCTGAATGTGTTTTCCAGCCTAGCGCAAATGTGTGCCCGGTTCAGTGAGTTACTTCCGACGGACGAGGGCCTCCGGGGTTGTTTACAGCTAGAACCGATGCTGCTGGGCGATGTACAGATCGAGCTGCCGCTCGGTTGTTTCCGGATGGGCCCAAAGGGTATGGAGGTGATCAAGTCGGCTGAGGAGCAGATTAAGGAACAAATTCCCAGCGAAAGGTAAATCAGGTTTTTGGGGGGTGTGTTCGGTAGTCAATGTCTAAGGTTGCACACGTTCCCCTTGCAGCGAGGAAAGCACTTCCACGCCGGTGGCTACAGTTGAGGAGAAACCGGTGGCTGCTGCCGGCAACAGCACTTCTACACTGTCGCTGCTCGACAATCTTTCCACTGCCGATATTCTAGCGGCCGTAAGCGAATCGACGGATGAAGGCATTGCAATGATTTCTAACTGGCTTGGTCTGTCGGTGAATCGTGTACAGAAACCGGCCGAAGGTGGTGCGTCCGAAACGGAAGCGGCCGCAACCAGCGAAACAGAAAGTGATAAGAAGGAAGAGGAGGAAGAATAGCGGTGTTAGCGCAACCGGTTCGGTATAAGTATCGAAAATAGTATTAATACATTAGTAAGTTATATTTCACCAGATTAGCGATAGGAAGCGTTGTGTTGTGCGTGACAAATCATCAATAAAATCTGACACATTTTAAGTTACTTCAACTGTTCAGCTTTATTTTCTTCGCCCGTATTTATCAGCCGGTCGCAGGGTCTCATCGCGGGGTGCTTAATACTATGAACGAATGAATGAAGAACACACCTCGGTGCCTTCAGTCGTCAATGTGCTGATGCCAGGTAATAAGATAGTCTTGCTCCTTGTCTCGTGCCGATCCTTTTTGCAATGGCCTGTGGCTTAATTTATTTCATTCAAGCGCAACACATCACGCTAAACCCAATCTTCATTCGCCGTTGAGATGCATTGTCCACTTAATCTAAAAACGCTCTGTTTGCTCTCTACCTTGGTGGTTCAGCGGGTTGTTTCCAGCTCAATCCTATTTCTTCTTGCTTCTTGCGCTAACTTGGCGTTTTATTGGTTTGATCTGAGTGTACCCGGGTTTCATTGCTTTACTGTTGCTGTGTTTGTGTTTGTGGGTGTGTTGGAGGCGATGATTACTATTGTTTTATTGCCTTTCGCAAAAGGTTGCCGTTAGAGATGTACTGTAGGTGTTGTTATTTTCACATACAAAACTATTTCTGTAACTGTAAGCCAAGACAGCTTTAGGAGGCTATCTCTTCTGCAACAAATTATTCCTGTGCACGATCGTTTTTTTTTACATATATAATCAACTTAAGGCGATTAGGAAAATATGATTAAAAATACTTAAAAGTAAAAACGTTTATGGTGTTTTTGCCGAGAAATAAAAAAACAAGGTAACCCACTAATGGAGGGTTTTAAGTTGTAAAAAATGAGAAAAGTCTATCGTGTGTTGTGTGTGAGTGTGATAGGACACAATTATTCACACACACTCTCAACATTCGTGCACACGTTAAAACTACTACGAATTGTACCGTAGATATCTGTAAACCAAAGTATATGAAAAAAAACGGATCAAAGCAACACTATAACACTTGCTGCTCAGCAACTGAGCAGTGCGCCTACTCATCATTTTCATCTATCGAATCAAAGACCACCATAAACTGTTGACAAATAAACATAGCACGGGGGGAGCGTATGGGGCGGCTAGAGGACAGAACCGGGGTTGATAACGAACCACTTCTATTCGTCCAGATGTGTTGTGTTTTCTTCTTCAGGTGCCGTAGTCTCCGGATCAAAACCTTCGTCCGCACCGCCGCCTTCCTGCTCCGCCGCCACCGCTGCCGTGTCGTTGGTTTCCTTGGTTGATTGGTCCTCTTTCGCGTTAGTCGAGTCATTGGCCGTATCGGCGTTGCTGTTTTGCTTGTCGGTCATTGCCAGTTCTACGCGATATGAAAGAAAGTGTCATTTACTTTTTTCTTGTGCGACCAGCACAGCACAAAAACAAAAGAATACACAACAGTGTGTGTTCATTGCGTATCATTACCTTTCTCGTCCACTAGCAGATACAGTTCCTCTTGGGAGAGATGCTGCGTGGCTTGCTCGAACTTGGTCACCTCCTGTACGAACCAATCCCAAAAAGGCTTCTCGCTATCTGACATTCCCAAAATATCCTAAAAGAAAAGCATTCATCGTCAGTTGTGCCTGGATTGGTTCAGTTTTGAATGATCAACGTTTGCTACGATCGAAAATGTCTACGGTCGGCCAATTATAACTATGTGTTACAAGCCTTTCATATAACCAATAAAAAACGACCATAAATCGAATTGAAGCGTACGAAAGAGTGCAGAAAGTCAGGTTTCTACATTAAACAGTGAACTAAAACATTTAGTTTTCGATCATTTGCAATCAGATGGAAACATGTAAAATGGTACGAGTATACAGTTTTATAAAACTCGGTACGGTTGACTCTTGTCCGCATGTCAATCTGCACTACATCTACAACGACCCACCGAATATTTATCAATTCTTGTTTATGAAAAGAATTATTTGTAAGAATCATAACCGACCAGCCTCAGCCTCAAGGAAAAAGGGAAAGGAGCCACTCCTTTGACCGTCAGTCATCCCAAACATACCTTAAAGCGGGCATATATCTGTTCGGCCTTTTGTCGTATTTGCTGTGCCTGAAAGTCAAATTTCAGCTTCTGTTTATCATCCAGCTTCCAGGCTTTAGCGTTGCCCACGTATTTCCGTAACCTTTTCATCGTTTCCACACAGTTGGGATTTTTCTTCAGGATCGTTGAAGTCACGCTCAGATCTAGAACGATGGGTACGGGGCGTTAGAAGGAAAACAATAATAATTAGAAATCTCGTTCCTTCCCTAAGGCGGAAGGCGACCCCCACACTTACTTTCGTACTGTTCCATCAGCTTAACGCAACGTTCCGGATCCGCGCCGTTCAGTTTGACCGATGATTTGATCTCCAGATTCAGTTCCACTAACTGCCGTTCCAGCTTCAGCACATACAGTCGTTCGTCAGCAATTTTTTCTATAATAAACCAGGAAGTAAGAATGTACGATAAACGGTTGTTCTGTTCATTTTTCGACTTCGTTTTCTTGCCCCATTCTTACCGAAAGGGTCCATCTTCTTTGCCGCAGCGGGTGTGGTCGCCAACGCCTGTTTTGCCTTCGCTGGTTTCTTTTTCGGTGGAGATCCTGTAGCCACGGAACCTCCCTCCTCCTCGTCAGCAGCATCCAGGAACCGTTTCTGCTTGATTTTTCGACCCCTTTGGCTGACGATTTCCTTCGTATCGGTCGCTCCGCCAGCATTGTCCTGCGGCGTTGATTGCACCTCAAGCACTTTCTTTTGCGATCCATTATTTGTAGCAGCTGTAAGCACTGGGGTGGCCGGCGCCTTCTTGTTGGCGGAGTGTCCCTTTGCGTTGGCCTTTTTTTGTGCAGCGCCGGCAGGCTGTGGCGTGGTGGTGGTAGCATTTTCGTCTTCATACTGTTCAAGCTTTACCTTGCTTATATTGTACGCGGTTGAGTTGGCCGACACGTGGGACTCGTTGAAGGTGGTCTGGAAACGGTCCAGTAAAAAAAAAATATATATATATATATATAGTAGGAGTCATACGTTCATCATTCGGTTTATTGCGGTTTAGATTGGTCTGTTTCCATGGTGAATGGTTCACAGCTGCCATGTGCTACTTTACTTGCCTCAGCAGCGGAAAGTGACGTTTGATGTGATGTTTCCATCATATCATCCATTCCCGACTGTACCGCCGCTACGTCATACGCAAGCTAGGAGGAGGAGAAGTAAAAAGGAGCAAGATGAACGAACGGTTCGGGGCACACTAGAATCGCAACATGAAAAAAGTTATACACTTCCGTTTGGAATGACCATGGTATGACAGATCTGTGGCACTATAAGGAACAAAACAAAACACACATACCGCCACTGGCGTGGACAACTCAATTTTTTTTTAACTCAATTCATTATAACGGAAGCAAGAGAGAGGAAATATCGCATTTTCTCCGCAAGTAAACTGAAAATCGCGAACGCTATGTCACATCACCGCTACCGCTCTCCCGCCTTTCGTCTTCATGCGCTTGTTAGATCACTCACACTTACGGGGCTTGGATCATCACCGCTGATGGCGGATTCAATCTGTATCATCGCCTCCCTGAAGCCCTTTCGGTTCATGAATTTCTCCGTCGCAAACTTTTCCTTCGAAGATTCGTATGGAAACATGTCCTCCGGCTTGACTTTTCCGCTAAAATGAAACAATGAGAGACGTTCCGATTTTGCCACATCTTACATAAATGGCGCCGTACGCCGGCGGTGTGCTTGTCTGCGGTGAGGTGCTGATTAAAGATTGCACCCGCAATACTTACGTTTCACCCGTTCCGTAAAAGTAGACTTTGTATCTGGCCTTTTCAACAGCCGTAATCTGTTGAAAGGAAAAAAGAAAGATATGGAAGCAGTGAGACACGGACCATTAATCGTACAGCTTGTGTACAGCCGGGGAGGGGAATCGGGCCAACGCGCCAATCGCATCCAACACTTGCAAGGGTCAGATTTGTGGTGGCCATCTTTCCGTCTTACCTTCGCTGGCCACGATGGGTAGCCCTTTACTTTGGCAAACACCATGTCGCCTATTTCGAACGATTTTTTGGACGCCACCATCGTCGTAGTTTGCTGAGTTTGTTTACGCGGCGAATAAAACTGAGCGCTCCTGTTCCGCTTGTGGCGCCGTGTACGCTTTCACACTTGGCCCTTTCCTACACAGACCGACCGATTCCAAGAACGCCAGCACTTTCCAAACGTTCTAAAACCGGATGCTAATGCTTTGCTCGCCTACTGCCGTGTATCGCTCAATGATGCGGTTGCTTGTTAAGCAGAAAAGAGCAGAATGTATATACGTTATAACTCCGTACCAAACACAAGACCTCTTTGGCAGTTTTTCGCCTCGAAGTCAGCAACAGAATCATCTTTTTCGCCGTGTTCAATCATACCCCCTAACGTCTGACAGTTGCGTGGACGACAGGGTTGGACAGTGCTTTTTGTACGCTTCATTGTATTTACAACCTTAACAGGGGCTTAACAAGATGATAATTCGGTAAGAATGTTGAAATAATTTATTAAAACTTCAAAAATCATTTAAAATATAAGTTTTGAAACGTCAGGAGCTGACGTGGATTACATATTTAGGCCCGAGCTCCTTTTAGTAGCTTTCTTTTACCGTTGAGCTCGATTTATAACCCACAAACAGGGAGAATAAAGACCGTTTTCCAAAATAATTGTTTAGTAAATGATGTTATTTCATTATTTCATTCATAAACGATCTCCTCGTCGAGACACGACAAGACCGGTTGTCGAATCCTATCAAGACCGTATCCTTTGAGGTAAAAGCATTCGTCCAGACTATTCGGTTGTGCGGTACAAATAACTTAGGTAAGCTGTTATATAACCGAAATGGCTTCGGAGGACATTATGCCACGAAGACAAAGATGCACCAAAACATAGATCCAAATTTTTATTTTTTATTCGGCTTGTCCAAGTTTCCTATCAGCAGGGAACGAGAACTGTCAAACCTGTCGGGAAATTGGAAGGTTGAAGCGTTCGGTGAAGCGTTTTCTCACTCTCGCATCGGGCAGCACCAAAACCAAAGGCACGAAGTGTTTTTCTAAAAAGGCTGTCATTTTTAATGGTTGGATTTCTCCTAAGCCAGAGAAGAGTAGAAAGAAAGTCATTTTTACCACAAAACGGCTTCTTTCTTTAAAGTTTTGCGTTCGAAACAGGTGTGCAAAGGAGGAGAACGGTATCGTGCCAGCCAGTATCACCTGCAGGCAATCGCTGTGGACGCGTTTGCCAGTCAAAAAAGTGGAAATATTGGTCGATAATTGCGACGGAACACGGGTAAGGAGGACACACAGGGTTTTTTTTTTCTTTCTTTTCTTGCCTTTCCCTTTCCTACCATTACACTTCCTATTGTGCAGCAACATAGCTTGAGACCCTTTCCACGTTCCTCCGTTCCACTACTATACCCCCCGAGGGTTGATATGTGCGTTCCGAAACAACGCTTGTTACAAGCTTTGTGGAAGCTGCTGGACTTAAAGGAAATCCCACAAGATGAAACGTGTGTGTGTGTGTGCGTGTGCAGTGAGATACACTAACGAGAAATCATCCTTTTCGGTGACTGTAAATTTGTGACGAAACCGTGCGCTTGCGAACATACGACACTGATGTAAGAAGTCTCGAATGGCAGCTACCACGGCCTACTACTGGACGGAAAATCATAGTGCTGTGAGAAGCACCAAACAAAAGAGAATTGTTTTACAAAGCTCGCGAAATTGAATGACCCCCTCTCAACTTTTTTTTTATTTTCGCTGTTGCACCCTGACGATACAAAAACCAACTAGCGATAAGATTTTGTCTCAGCTATCCGTATAGTGGTGCCTAATCTAATTTTCACTTATTGCTACGTTACAATTTTTTTTTTGTTTTCATTGTTCTTCTCGCGGATGACGATGATGACGACAACAACAACAATTCTCACAACAGAACGCCTAGAAAAGGTCTGTCTGGATCTGGTTCGTGTAAATAACTGCGTGCGTGCGTGTGTGTGTCGAAGAGAGAGAGAGAGAGAGAGAGGCTGATACTTTCCTTCGATAAGTAAAGGAACAACAAATACACAACGCAGTAGGCAGGAGAAACATAGTAGAGGCCCTTGGATCCAATGTCTAAACTAAACTCCCATGGGGCTACTGGGCTTAAGAATATTAATCTTGAAGAGGTAAGTACTAGTAGGCGATGCAAAGCAGGCGCAGTGGCGGGGGGAATAGTAGTTGTTTTTAAATTGCGATTTGTTTCTTTCTTGTATTGCACCTGTGCCATCCCCTGATTCTGCTGCTTCGGGATTCGATCTATACCTTGCTGTTGCTGATCACGCGGAACAAATGGACGACTACGTTCAAATATTAAACACGTTTCAGATATGGACCGATCTAGAGGCTGGGATAAAGCAGGTGTACAAAGGAGAGCTCAGTTTGGGCATCGCGCGCTACATGGAACTGTACACGTAAGTGCCTACTACTACCGGAAGCGAACAGTGTAGAGACAGTTGTTTCCGGAAATGAATGTTGTGTGAATGTCGCCACCGCAATCGATCGGCTGCAGTTTGCATAGTGCGTTTTACAGGTTTTGTGTTAACTGTGCTGCTGGATAACAGTGTGTGAAGAGTGAATGTTGTTTACGTGTGATGTGTATGTGTGTGTGTGTGTGTGTGTGTGTGTGTGTGTGTGTGTGCGTATGTAGACAAGGAAAGGTCAGAACAGGGAGATACGGAGTGTCGGGCTTGTGTGTTATGATGCGAAAATGCGTTCGATCAACCCTTCGTCGTGTCTTTCCTTGACCTCTCTGTTGCGTGTATTTTTACTGTACAGCACGGGTTTGTTCACACGTTGAGCATAGAAGACGAGGAAGAATAAAGGAAAAGAGTGAGACATTGAGCAACAAAAGAAGCGTGCGTTAGCCAGCATGATTGTGTTTTATGTTATCGGACACCACCAACCACAACACACATACACATTGTGGGTTCTTTAGCTCGTCAAAAGCAGGCTCCCTGTGAATTTGATGATGATGGTCGCGCGGTCGCTATCAGGTTTACCCGTTTAAAGGTGTTGCAAACTTGAGATAGTTGATGATTGCGTGCGTATGTGTTTATGAAGAAGAAGTGTGCATGAAGTGCTTGTGTGCGTGTGTGTGTGTGGCTAAAAACAGCACTAAAAAAACATCCTCGCATCTCACAACAAGTTCGCAGTGAGATTACACCAATGCGGAAGGCAACGTTGTTGCGGTTTTGTGTCCTACTGGGACTGTCTCTGCCTAGTCACCAACTGAAATGCAGCACGTATCACGTACGATGGGATGGGAGCTTTCGCCAAATAAACATGGCCAAAATATCGTTACCAATATGGTGTCGTTTTGTGTGTAGTGCCTATAATGTGTTACTATTGCAGCCTGCTTTGTGTTAGTAGTTCCCGTTGCTATGGACTACCAATACAGAAAGTACAGTCTTTTTTTGTTTCTTTATCGGTAGAATGTTGTCTTGGCTAACCCATGTGGTTGCATATTGATACTACTGCCATTGCACAAAACGATCAAAGTGAATGTTATTTCCTATAGATCGGTAGTGCACCCGGCGTATACACGCTGCACGGCGTGTGTAAGGATGATGCCGTCGTCGGAGTGTGAGAATGCGGGTGATCTATTTTTAAAGTTTCTATTTTCCTGATTGGAATTTTACCGTCGCGTCGTAACATACCCGGTTGTGTGACGGTCGAACATAGACGGTGTGAAATATAAAGTACGTCGTCGCAGGCCAGAACCGTTCGGTTTCGATCTACGGTCGCAAAAAAAAAGCAAATGCTTTCAACAAAACAAAGCTGCGATCGCTAATGCCGATTTCATCATACACTGATCACAAAACAATGACCAACAACACGGTGTGGTACAAGCACACAATGGCACAAAGCTCTGTGGCACAGAACACCGATACAAAAGGTGTGTCGCGCGACGAAACTAGTATGCCAATGGTTGTCATGGTAATGCTGAGAAAGCATAATGGTCTTGTGCTACTTTGGCTGTTGTATGTTGAATGTTCAACATAAAGCCGAGATGTAGCTACGTAAATTGTTGCCAGGATTAGACATAGAACAATTCTTTCAGTTTAACTCAGAGTAATGCATGTGGCTTGTGAGACATGGCTGTGTTAAGTGAAATCCGTTGCGTTAAAAACATGGCTGACTGTTGGAAAATGTCACTTACCTTGCGTTGTTTGTTACTTCTACTTTACGATATCTTGCAAAAACTTACCTCCGTCTTCTCCATTGCAGACATGTCTACAACTACTGTACAAGTGTGCACCAGCAGCCCAACTCCCGCACGGGCTCGTCGAAAGTGTCGAAGAAGGGCATTAGTGCACCGCCGGGCGGTGCCCAGCTCGTCGGCCAGGAGCTGTACAAACGGTTGAAGGAGTTCCTCGAGAACTATCTCGTCCGGTTGCACCAGAATGGGATCGATCTGATGGGCGAGGAGGTGCTGAACTTCTACACCAAGCGCTGGGAGGATTATCAATTCTCGAGCAAAGTGTTGAACGGCGTCTGTGCCTACCTTAATCGGCACTGGGTGAAGCGTGAGTGTGAGGAGGGTCGGAAGGATGTGTACGAGATCTACCAGCTGGCGCTCGTCACCTGGCGCGGCAATCTGTTCAAGCACCTGAACAAGCAGGTAACGAACGCGGTGCTGAAGCTGATCGAGCGCGAACGTAATGGGGAAACGATCAACTCACGGCTGGTGTCCGGTGTCATCAACTGTTACGTGGAGCTGGGACTCAATGAGGACGATCCGCACGCCAAGGGACAGAATCTTTCCGTGTACAAGGATAGCTTTGAAAACATATTCCTCGAAGACACGGAAAGGTAGTAGCGTTCGATTCTCTCGATCCCTTTCAAACAAGAGCCATTTAATTTGGAGCCATTTTCTCTTTACCGCAATTGTAGATTCTACACACGCGAAAGTGCCGACTTTTTGCGCGAAAATCCCGTCACCGAGTACATGAAGCGGGTGGAATTGCGCTTGAACGAGGAGCAAAAGCGCGTCCAGGTTTATCTGCACGAAAGTACGCTCGATCGGCTGGCAGAAAAGTGTGAACGCGTGCTCATCCACAACCATCTCGATCAGTTCCGGACCGAGTATCAAGGCGGGCCTGTTCGAGCTGAAGGAAATCCTAGAAACACACATCCACAATCAGGGCCTGGCGGCTATCGAGAAGTGTGGCGATTCAGCTGTTAATGTAAGACCAACGGACGGCCAGCATGACGGGGGGTGCGCAATGGAAAACTAATTTACTTTCTTCTTTGGGGTTTCTGCGCAGGATCCTAAAATTTACGTCCAAACGATTCTGGAGGTGCACAAGAAATACAACGCATTAGTACTTACGGCTTTTAACAACGACAGCGGTTTCGTGGCGGCACTCGACAAGGCGTGCGGTAAATTTATCAACACAAACGCGGTCACCGAGCTGAGCAGAAGCGCTAGCAAGAGCCCGGAACTGTTGGCCAAGTATTGTGATTTGCTGCTGAAGAAGTCTAGCAAAAATCCCGAGGAAGCCGAACTGGAGGACACGCTTAATCAAGTGGTAATGTGCTCTTGGTGCTGTGGTAGAATACTAATTGACACGATTGCTAATTCCGCCGTTTCTCGATTCCCCCCCCGGATAGATGGTTGTGTTCAAATACATCGAAGACAAGGATGTGTTTCAGAAGTTTTACAGCAAGATGCTCGCGAAACGACTGTGCCAACACATGTCCGCTAGCGACGATGCGGAAGCGTCCATGATATCGAAGCTGAAGCAGGCCTGCGGGTTCGAGTACACGAGCAAGCTGCAGCGCATGTTCCAGGACATTGGCGTGTCGAAGGATCTGAACGATCAGTACCGGAAGCATCACGAGAAGCTGCGGGACACGCGCAGCACCGGACAGAACGAGATAGATTTCAGCATTCTGGTGCTATCGAGCGGTTCGTGGCCGTTCAATCAGGGATTCACCTTCTCGCTGCCGTTCGA
The DNA here is from genome assembly GCA_002091835.1 of Anopheles maculatus. NCBI lineage: Eukaryota > Metazoa > Arthropoda > Insecta > Diptera > Culicidae > Anopheles > Anopheles maculatus. The sequence continues at coordinate 100,930 of KZ062380.1, forward strand.
GGTATGGGGGGGCACTGACCGCTGGGGGAGGATGTTTGCTGATGTAACACAAATTTCACTTTCATCTCACTTCAGCTGGAACAGTCGGTCCATCGATTCAACAATTTCTACGCCAAGCAACATTCCGGCCGTAAGCTGAACTGGTTGTACAATATGTGCCGCGGCGAGCTCATTACCAACTGTTTCCGGATGCGATACACGCTGCAGGTAGGATGATGGGAAGCGTTTTTTGCCCGTGGTAAGAGCACACATTAAAAAAGCATTTTTTTTTCAACAGGCCAGTACCTTCCAAATGGCCGTGCTGCTGCAGTTCAACGAGGAAACGGCTTGGAGCATCAAGCAGTTGGGAGAAAACACTGGTAGGTGACGAGCAGAGCGATCTCTAAATCGGTGTCCCCAAAGCTAAATCCTCTTAACCCCACCACTACTGCAGGTATCAACAATGAGAACCTTATACAGGTGCTTCCAATACTGCTAAAGACGAAGCTACTTAATTGCTACGAAGGTGAAGGAAAGCTACACCCCGACTCAACCATCGAGCTAAACAAGGACTTTAAAAAGTGAGTTTACGGCGCTTTTCCGGTGACGCCTCAGTATTTAACAAAACGTCTCCCCCTATTCCGAACGTCTCTCCCTATTCCGTCTCAGCCGCAAGCTCCGCATCAACATCAACTTCCCGCTGAAGTCGGAACTGAAGGTAGAGCAGGAGGCGACACACAAGAACATCGAGGAAGATCGCAAGATACTCATACAGGCAGCGATCGTGCGCATCATGAAGATGCGCAAGATGCTCAACCATACGCAGCTCGTAAACGAGGTGCTGAACCAACTGTCCACCCGGTTTAAGCCCAAGATTCAAGTGATAAAGGTACCGTTTTACACCTCATTCAAAGCTATGTTTTGTACTAATTGAAGTTTTTGCCTCGTCCCCCCCAGAAATGTATCGATATTCTGATAGAGAAAGAATATCTGGAACGTCAGGAAGGACAAAAGGATACCTACAGCTATCTGGCTTGATCAGTGATAATTTTAATCGGTAGTGTAGTTATCTAAAGCAACAAAACAACCACAAAAACACACGTATTTTTTCAATATCAAGAAGCATCGCTCAACCTGGAGCCGAGCGAGATCATATGGCAAATAGCTTCTGCATAAATGGAACATATGCGGCAAAAAAACAACATGAACTATTAACGTCAAGGCGCGGAAAATCGAGCTGTGCTGGGGCTCTGTACGACAGGACAGATTCGCACATAGTTCATCTGCTGGCTTCCTTAATACGCGAGCAAGCAGGTAATTGTGTAAAGACGATAGATTAAACCCTTACACAGGAATAGCATCTAATTTTGTGCAAATAGTGTGGAAATAACCCTCTGCTAATAACATGGAGCATCCCCTTTACTCCGGCCAACCACACAACCACAGTCCCTTGTTTTTGTGTGTGAACGCGCACAGTAAACGAAGTGCACGCTAACGATAAAGAGCGATTTATAAATATATATAATTAGATAATCTGGTGAGACACACACTGCTAAACCTTCACGTTGGCTGAATGATGAATGCCAGCACAGTATCGTCGGGTGCAGCTAATAAGGAGTGATAGGTGTGCGTTAGACAGTAGTGTGTGGACGATGGTGTACGAGATGAGGACACAGCAAATACACACAGAGACAGAGAAGCAAGAACCGAACTAGGTAAATTGTGTGTTTTGTAAAACATTTTATTCAAAGCCCGGCGTCCGTTGGTGGTGGTGGTGGTGAAAACACCTACTGCTTCGGGCCACAAAACTGATAATAATTTGTATTATGTTTAGAGCAGGATTTTGTTTGTTAGTTTTGTGATTTTAGCAGAATTTTTTGCAATGTGGTTTGGGTGGTTGACAAGAAACGGCTTTGTTAATCGGGCATGATGTGGCAGCAATCAGGCCACTGTTTTTAAGTGAATGTGTTACTATTCTTTGTTGGTTTAAAACAGTTATGTAAATCGTCCGGCACCGTCCTCCCCAATTTGTTTCGTTACTCCATTTTACAAGAATTATTTGACGTTGCAAACCAATAGAAAACAGAGCACCACCGCAATTCGGTAATTTGCAGTTCGGAAACATGTGTCGTTTAGAAGATTCCTCTTCTGTATGTTATTTTTGTTTCGTGTATTATGCTTCTTGTGTTGATTCTTCTATAAATACTGACACACCATTCAATGTAAACAAGAAAGGCGTTTAGAAAAAAAAGACCTTTGCGTATGCTTGCGCCGTACTTGGCGCCGTTTTCTCGAGCTCCAGAAGAATTCCGGGATGGATAAAGCTCCGCGTTTAGGCCCCTCCCCACCCCCGACCATCATCAGCAGGGTGGATGTGGTGTTGAGAACATGAATTTACTTATAATGTGTAGCTTTAAAGAAAACTCATCTCGGTTCATCCCTTTAGTGTTTATGTTCACTACCGTCCCCACAGTGTTTCAGCAACAACGGCTGGGGAAATGAAGAAGAAAAGAAGAAAGCTTAGAAATAAGGAGCAACTGAGAGCGCTGTACTACGATTAGTTTGGTTACTCTCAGCATCGTGCATACAGCATTCATTACAGTAAACGGAAACAGAATTTACTTGTGTATCATCGATCCAGCCAATGAATGATGAGAATAAAGCAAAATCGAGGATCTAAACAACATTAGATGCAGATTTAGGTAGCCACACGTTGTGGTTGGTCCTATAATTCTGACTGTTCATTCGATTGCGGTTAATTGTTATCACGTGATTCTCTGTGCATGTTGCCAGTTCCTAGTTTGCATCCAGAACCCTCGAATAAGTACTGAAAGACCTGATCGTTTCGTCTGTCCTACACACTGAAGAAGCACGTCCCTGGTCTCCAGATATTACGGACAGTTTAGTCCATTACTCACTGAACGATTTACTAACGCTGCAAAGGGAATCTGTTCAACGAAAACGGGGGAAACGGTTGAAAGGATATTTTTTTAAATAAACATATAACTTAACTGTCAAGCTTCGTGTCCGCCACAGGCTGCTCTGTCAATGGTCAGCTGTCAACAACAAACGTCAAACAGATCTGATCAAAATTGCAAGCATACGCATTTCCAGGCGCATTTCTCTCTACCTTTACTAAATCAGGTAAATTTCCTTCTCTAAAAACTGATTATTCATAAAAAAA
>KZ062380.1:104893-138797 GCA_002091835.1 Anopheles maculatus
CTGCTGAACTCGGACAAAAACCAAGATTTGGGCCGAATGTATTCGCTGGTCGCACGCATCAAGGCGGGCCTGTTCGAGCTGAAGGAAATCCTAGAAACACACATCCACAATCAGGGCCTGGCGGCTATCGAGAAGTGTGGCGATTCAGCTGTTAATGTAAGACCAACGGACGGCCAGCATGACGGGGGGTGCGCAATGGAAAACTAATTTACTTTCTTCTTTGGGGTTTCTGCGCAGGATCCTAAAATTTACGTCCAAACGATTCTGGAGGTGCACAAGAAATACAACGCATTAGTACTTACGGCTTTTAACAACGACAGCGGTTTCGTGGCGGCACTCGACAAGGCGTGCGGTAAATTTATCAACACAAACGCGGTCACCGAGCTGAGCAGAAGCGCTAGCAAGAGCCCGGAACTGTTGGCCAAGTATTGTGATTTGCTGCTGAAGAAGTCTAGCAAAAATCCCGAGGAAGCCGAACTGGAGGACACGCTTAATCAAGTGGTAATGTGCTCTTGGTGCTGTGGTAGAATACTAATTGACACGATTGCTAATTCCGCCGTTTCTCGATTCCCCCCCCGGATAGATGGTTGTGTTCAAATACATCGAAGACAAGGATGTGTTTCAGAAGTTTTACAGCAAGATGCTCGCGAAACGACTGTGCCAACACATGTCCGCTAGCGACGATGCGGAAGCGTCCATGATATCGAAGCTGAAGCAGGCCTGCGGGTTCGAGTACACGAGCAAGCTGCAGCGCATGTTCCAGGACATTGGCGTGTCGAAGGATCTGAACGATCAGTACCGGAAGCATCACGAGAAGCTGCGGGACACGCGCAGCACCGGACAGAACGAGATAGATTTCAGCATTCTGGTGCTATCGAGCGGTTCGTGGCCGTTCAATCAGGGATTCACCTTCTCGCTGCCGTTCGAGGTATGGGGGCACACTGACCGCGGGAGAGGATGTTTGCTGGTGTGTAACACATTTTCACTTTCATTTCACTTCAGCTGGAACAGTCGGTCCATCGATTCAACAATTTCTACGCCAAGCAACATTCCGGCCGTAAGCTGAACTGGTTGTACAATATGTGCCGCGGCGAGCTCATTACCAACTGTTTCCGGATGCGATACACGCTGCAGGTAGGATGATGGGAAGCGTTTTTTGCCCGTGGTAAGAGCACACATTAAAAAAGCATTTTTTTTTCAACAGGCCAGTACCTTCCAAATGGCCGTGCTGCTGCAGTTCAACGAGGAAACGGCTTGGAGCATCAAGCAGTTGGGAGAAAACACTGGTAGGTGACGAGCAGGGCGATCTCAAAATCGGTGTCCGCAAAGCTAAATCCTCTTAACCACCACTACTGCAGGTATCAACAATGAGAACCTTATACAGGTGCTTCCAATACTGCTAAAGACGAAGCTACTTAATTGCTACGAAGGTGAAGGAAAGCTACACCCCGATTCAACCATCGAGCTAAACAAGGACTTTAAAAAGTGAGTTAACGGCGCTTTTCCGGTTGCGTCTCAGTATTTAACAAAACGTCTCTCCCTATTCCGTCTCAGCCGCAAGCTCCGCATCAACATCAACTTCCCGCTGAAGTCGGAACTGAAGGTAGAGCAGGAGGCGACACACAAGAACATCGAGGAAGATCGCAAGATACTCATACAGGCAGCGATCGTGCGCATCATGAAGATGCGCAAGATGCTCAACCATACGCAGCTCGTGAACGAGGTGCTGAACCAACTGTCCACCCGGTTTAAGCCCAAGATTCAAGTGATAAAGGTACCGTTTTACACCTCATTCAAAGCTATGTTTTGTACTAATTGAAGTTTTTGCCTCGTCCCCCCCAGAAATGTATCGATATTCTGATAGAGAAAGAATATCTGGAACGTCAGGAAGGACAAAAGGATACCTACAGCTATCTGGCTTGATCAGTGATAATTTTAATCGGTAGTGTAGTTATCTAAAGCAACAAAACAACCACAAAAACACACGTATTTTTTCAATATCAAGAAGCATCGCTCAACCTGGAGGTGAGCGAGATCATATGGCAAATAGCTTCTGCATAAATGGAACATATGCGGCAAAAAAACAACATGAACTATTAACGTCAAGGCGCGGAAAATCGAGCTGTGCAGGGGCTCTGTAGGACAGGACAGATGCGCCCATAGTTCATCTGCTGGCTTCCTTAATACGCGAGCAAGCAAGTAATTGTGTAAAGACGATAGATTAAACCCTTACACAGGAATAGCATCTAATTTTGTGCAAATAGTGTGGAAATAACCCTCTGCTAATAACATGGAGCATCCCCTTTACTCCGGCCAACCACACAACCACAGTCCCTTGTTTTTGTGTGTGAACGCGCACAGTAAACGAAGTGCACGCTAACGATAAAGAGCGATTTATAAATATATATAATTAGATAATCTGGTGAGACACACACTGCTAGACCTTCACGCTGGCTGAATGATGAATGCCAGCACAGTATCGTCGGGTGCAGCTAATAAGGAGTGATAGGTGTGCGTTAGACAGTAGTGTGTGGACGATGGTGTACGAGATGAGGACACAGCAAATACACACAGAGACAGAGAAGCAAGAACCGAACTAGGTAAATTGTGTGTTTTGTAAAACATTTTATTCAAAGCCCGGCGTCCGTTGGTGGTGGTGGTGGTGAAAACACCTACTGCTTCGGGCCACAAAACTGATAATAATTTGTATTATGTTTAGAGCAGGATTTTGTTTGTTAGTTTTGTGATTTTAGCAGAATTTTTTGCAATGTGGTTTGGGTGGTTGACAAGAAACGGCTTTGTTAATCGGGCATGATGTGGCAGCAATCAGGCCACTGTTTTTAAGTGAATGTGTTACTATTCTTTGTTGGTTTAAAACAGTTATGTAAATCGTCCGGCACCGTCCTCCCCAATTTGTTTCGTTACTCCATTTTACAAGAATTATTTGACGTTGCAAACCAATAGAAAACAGAGCACCACCGCAATTCGGTAATTTGCAGTTCGGAAACATGTGTCGTTTAGAAGATTCCTCTTCTGTATGTTATTTTTGTTTCGTGTATTATGCTTCTTGTGTTGATTCTTCTATAAATACTGACACACCATTCAATGTAAACAAGAAAGGCGTTTAGAAAAAAAAGACCTTTGCGTATGCTTGCGCCGTACTTGGCGCCGTTTTCTCGAGCTCCAGAAGAATTCCGGGATGGATAAAGCTCCGCGTTTAGGCCCCTCCCCACCCCCGACCATCATCAGCAGGGTGGATGTGGTGTTGAGAACATGAATTTACTTATAATGTGTAGCTTTAAAGAAAACTCATCTCGGTTCATCCCTTTAGTGTTTATGTTCACTACCGTCCCCACAGTGTTTCAGCAACAACGGCTGGGGAAATGAAGAAGAAAAGAAGAAAGCTTAGAAATAAGGAGCAACTGAGAGCGCTGTAGTACGATTAGTTTGGTTACTCTCAGCATCGTGCATACAGCATTCATTACAGTAAACGGAAACAGAATTTACTTGTGTATCATCGATCCAGCCAATGAATGATGAGAATAAAGCAAAATCGAGGATCTAAACAACATTAGATGCAGATTTAGGTAGCCACACGTTGTGGTTGGTCCTATAATTCTGACTGTTCATTCGATTGCGGTTAATTGTTATCACGTGATTCTCTGTGCATGTTGCCAGTTCCTAGTTTGCATCCAGAACCCTCGAATAAGTACTGAAAGACCTGATCGTTTCGTCTGTCCTACACACTGAAGAAGCACGTCCCTGGTCTCCAGATATTACGGACAGTTTAGTCCATTACTCACTGAACGATTTACTAACGCTGCAAAGGGAATCTGTTCAACGAAAACGGGGGAAACGGTTGAAAGGATATTTTTTTAAATAAACATATAACTTAACTGTCAAGCTTCGTGTCCGCCACAGGCTGCTCTGTCAATGGTCAGCTGTCAACAACAAACGTCAAACAGATCTGATCAAAATTGCAAGCATACGCATTTCCAGGCGCATTTCTCTCTACCTTTACTAAATCAGGTAAATTTCCTTCTCTAAAAACTGATTATTCATAAAAAAAACTTACCCAAGAAAACGGACTCGCCCACCCAGCCGTACAGCCATGAGTGGACGCGAAGGTGGCAAAAAGAAGCCTCTGAAGGCACCGAAAAAGGAGCAATCCGAGATGGACGACGACGATGTGGCCTTCAAGCAGAAGCAGAAGGAGCAACAGAAAGCGCTCGAAGCGGCCAAGCAGAAAGCGTCCAAGGGTGGCCCACTGCTCCAGGGCGGTATCAAGAAATCGGGCAAGAAGTGATCGAGCCGGACCAAACCATCCTGTTGCTTCTACTGCCACCTCAACCACCACCGCAAACCGGATCGATGGTCGGAGGTCAGGTGTTCTTTTTGTAAGCAGGTTTTTGCCGGGCCGTCTTTATGTGTTAAGCTACAACGTTCCGGGTTTTTACAACCGACCGGACCACTACCACTACTGCTATTGGTGAATAAACGCTGTTTCGCCTAACGATTTACGAATTTATTTGTTACATCTTCGAATAAATAGGTGTTTTATGCGGTAGATTATGAATAGTGTTACTGTGCGACGCTTGATAGATTGCCGTGGAAATGCTGTTGCTGGGGGGGGAAATGTTCCCGCTTTCATTGCACACGAGGTACTCTCGGCAGGACCGAGAGATCACGTTGCCGTCAGTTGGGTGCCGGTACGAAGTGGTCGTAGTACGATTTCGTAAACTCGATCATCAAATCCAGCATTGCGTGCGGTACGAAATCGGGATTACCCTGTCCACCTTCGATCTTGCCATCGGCAGTGAAGCGCATGTAACTGGCGATAGTCGTTTCCGGCGGCACAACTGCTCCGTCCTCGACAATACAGTTATCCTTCAGCAAGCATCGACGTCCCTGCAAGAGCGAGAGAAGCGGACGGATGATGGTAAGTTCTTTATCTTATGCATCTTCCCTGGAGGCTTGTTCCACTTACTATCACAGCATTCTTGCCAATGTAAACGTAAGATCCGATCGATGCCGCCGACACCACGGCTCCCTCACCGATAAACACATGATCGCCGATTTGTAGTGGGAAAAAGGCAACACCCTTGCTGAACTGTTTGTACGGTGGTCGTACGACGGATCCTTTGGAAATGACACAGTATCTTCCGGTACGGACGGAAGCTAAATCTCCACGGATGATCGCACCACTCTGCACGATCACCTTACCGTGGAGGACAATGTTTTGCGATCCACATAGCACTGTCTGGCGGCTAACCTTATTCCCGGACGCAGTTTCCACGTACTCTTCCTTGCTGTAGTACGTGTTGAGGGCATCCATCGCTGGTGAAACGGTACGAAAAAGAGACATGGTAATAAGACAGTGGCCCTCCCATAAGAAATAAGAGTGGTTTATAACGTACCGATGCTTAGATTATGAGTTTTCGGCGGAAAAAGACGCTTATTTACTCCATAAATGTACGAGCAACAGAATCGAAAACAATTGCTCATACAACAACAAAAGGCCTGCTGTGTATATGAAGGAGGTTGGTTCATTCGGTGACAGCATGTTTTGACAGTTCTGCGTAACAGTTGTGTTTTTGTGCAAAAACACAGCTTTTTGGAGCATAACAGAAAGGAAAAAAGGACACAATTAGGGAGCAAAAGATGTGGAATGAGTTAAATGGCTTTAAATGAAGCACATCAATAAGAAAGCTAAGGTACGGTACTACGATGGTACAAGAACTCCAAGGTAGCAATTACACCGACTAGAAGACCGACTAGTTGGTTTGTGTCTTGACTATCGCCACAGATCGTGTGTTCTGCATAGAAAAAGGATATGACGCGTTGTGCTTTGTGTCTGTCTCGATGCAAGAGGATTTCGGAAAGCAATAATTATACATGTTACACCACTTCCGCTCAGTTTAATACTTCCTTTATTATGCAGGGAGTATAGTTGCTAGACAGCTTTCTATATAACAGGTTTACGATACGTCGAGCGGTTATTATTGACCGGGAAAAAATGGGAGTTTTTAAACAAAAACAATACAGAGAAAGAGAGATGATGGAATAGACAAGTTGTGTCTGTAATAACGAAGAAGCTCAAATTAATCCGGATTGATAAAAAAAAAGATAGACACAGAAACAAAGAGACGAAGACACGTTCCACGTGTCCTTTCACATACTCCTGTGGTTATATAGGTTGGTTTTCTTCTGTTTTTTATAGCAATTATTGTTGATTGGTGTTGGCATTCGACCGTTTTGTTAATCTTTGACCGTTGTGTTTTTGTTTCTCCATTGTTTTTCCCTTCCCGTGTATAAAAAAGGTTGTTTTGTTTGCGACTATCTAGCAATAATAAATAACTTCCTTCTTTCGTTTCGCGCCGCACTTCGTCACTCGCTCGTAACTCTATCCTACTCTACTACGACGGGGGGTTTGCTACTACAATTGAGTTGGAATTGAAAGGATCGGGGAGGATATAATACTATGTACAAGCGGGAGATACAAGGAGAAGGAATGGACGACAGACAGACCAATCGTGTCCACTATCCTCGCTCAAACGGCTTACTAAATAAACTATTTACTACATCTGCCACCGTTCTTCTTCCCTTCTTCTTTTTGTTCTCGCGGAATGGATATGAATTCTCTGAATGATGATGTTGGTGATGATGCTTCTTACACACTTAACGTTACATTGTCTCCTGCCTATGAGATGAGATGAGACTGAAACGATCGCTTCCCTAACGCTAGAGTGTGACTCGCTCTCCCTCTCTCTCTCTGTCTCTCTCTCTCTGTAGCACACACCCTAGCTGACTAAACCCTTACAAAAAAAAGCATAAAAAATCTACCAGCACTAACAAACGAACGATCGAACGAACGAACGAGAACCAACAAGCCGTGGACGATGCGCACACCGTCGTCTCTAATTCTGCACGGCGCCCGCAGTACGTAGTAGTAGTAATTGTCTCCTTATTAGTTTTTTGGCACGATATATTCACACGAAGAAGCTGCTGTTGGGTGGATTCACCGAGGCGGCGATGGCGCACACGGAATAATGTACGGTTGAACCGACGACGATGTTTCGCTGCTTCCACTCTTCTTCTCGTCGTTCGACTCCTCCACCACTGCCACCACCGCCACCGTCGCCTCCTTCTGACTACTGAGACGACGGCCAAGCGATCCCCCACCTTTCCCAACACCACCGCCACCCTTCGGACCGATCGTGCGGAAGTTCGGGAACCGATGGTGGTGATGGTGATGGTGATGATGATCCTTGTTGCGCTGCTGCTGCTGCTGCTGATCCTTTGCGAAAGCTTTTTTACCACCTTTCCATCGTGCACCGTTAGTAGCGAGTGTGGACACGGAGCTCCAGGCCATCGAAGGTGGAAGCATTCCCTGCCCAGCGATGCTAGCCAACGGTGCAGGCTTATGTCACGAAACACCACCCGCAGTGATGGCCGGCAGGGGTTTGCTACTACAATTGAGTTGGAATTGAAAGGATCGGGGAGGATATAATACTATGTACAAGCGGGAGATACAAGGAGAAGGAATGGACGACAGACAGACCAATCGTGTCCACTATCCTCGCTCAAACGGCTTACTAAATAAACTATTTACTACATCTGCCACCGTTCTTCTTCCCTTCTTCTTTTTGTTCTCGCGGAATGGATATGAATTCTCTTAATGATGATGTTGGTGATGATGCTTCTTACACACTTAACGTTACGTTGTCTCCTGCCTATGAGATGAGATGAGACTGAAACGATCGCTTCCCTAACGCTAGAGTGTGACTCGCTCTCCCTCTCTCTCTCTGTCTCTCTCTCTCTGTAGCACACACCCTAGCTGACTAAACCCTTACAAAAAAAAGCATAAAAAATCTACCAGCACTAACAAACGAACGATCGAACGAACGAACGAGAACCAACAAGCCGTGGACGATGCGCGCACCGTCGTCTCCAATTCTGCACGGCGCCCGCAGTACGCAGTACGTAGTAGTAGTAGTAAATGTCTCCTTATTAGTTTTTGGCACGATATATTCACACGCAGAAGCTGCTGTTGGGTGGATTCACCGAGGCGGCGATGGCGCACACGGAATAATGTACGGTTGAACCGACGACGATGTTTCGCTGCTTCCACTCTTCTTCTCGTCGTTCGACTCCTCCACCACTGCCACCACCGCCACCGTCGCCTCCTTCTGACTACTGAGACGACGGCCAAGCGATCCCCCACCTTTCCCAACACCACCGCCACCCTTCGGACCGATCGTGCGGAAGTTCGGGAACCGATGGTGGTGATGGTGATGGTGATGATGATCCTTGTTGCGCTGCTGCTGCTGCTGCTGATCCTTTGCGAAAGCTTTTTTACCACCTTTCCATCGTGCACCGTTAGTAGCGAGTGTGGACACGGAGCTCCAGGCCATCGAAGGTGGAAGCATTCCCTGCCCAGCGATGCTAGCCAACGGTGCAGGCTTATGTCACGAAACACCACCCGCAGTGATGGCCGGCAGTGTGTTGTAGACGGCGGACGCTTCACTTTCGTAATTCGGGACCGGCGTCGTCGGCAGTGGTGTGGGTGCGGGTGGTACGGGTGCGGATGCGGGGGATCGGTTTTTCACTCTAAATCTAAAGCTTAACGATAGTGCCCGGGGCGTAGGAAACATGTAGAACCGTTGGCCGGGACTCGGCAATCCCTAGACGTAGCGTGTCAGCTGGGCGTAAAAGTCCTGCAGACAGATTTGCAGCTGCTCGAACGACGGCCGCTCCATCGGTAGCATCGTCCAGCAGTAGGCCATTATTGCGAACCTGAAGGTTGGGTAAAAAGATTCGTTAGCATCACATCGGAACATGACAATCTCTCGTATGGGAGGGCAAATACTTACAGCTCATCTGGACAGTTGATGGGCTGCGATAACCGGTAACCATCGCGCAGATAGTGTTCCATCTCGAACGGATCGACCTAGGCAAGTAGCAAAAACAAAAGAGAAACAATAAGTCACTAATGTCCTGTTCGCTATAAACTTTGATGATCTTTCTTACCTCAGCATAAGGTTGTCGGGCGAGTGTGCAAAGTTCCCACATGAGGACACCAAATGCCCACGTATCGGACGCTTCACTGAACTGCTTAAATTGGATCGATTCTAGTGCAAGCCACTTGATTGGTCGGTTCTCACTATCCCCAAGGCAGTAGTAGTCACCGGGGAACAGATCACGCGATAGAGAGTTATCGGCCAACTTTACCCGCAACTGGTCGTCGATTCTGCAATACAAAACAAGACATTCAACGGGTTAGTTTCTCCAAGAAATCAAGGACCAAATTGTCACAGAGCAAGCAACTACTTACACGCAATTTCGCGCCGCAATGTCCTTGTGGATCACACCGTGACTGTGCAGATGTCCAAGTGCTTGGGCGAGCTGGAGCTGAATCTTGACGATCTGAATCGTGGTTAGCGTGCGTGCCACTGGTTCCTGCAGGAAGATCTTCAAATTGCGCGTGTTCTCCGGAGCTAGATAGAGCAGGAATGGAGCTGTATGATCATCGATCGAAACGCCCAGCACGGAGAGAATTCCTGGGTGTTGGGCACCGTACAGACTCATGCCTTCGTGGAGCAGTAGGGACACCTGCACCTGGGAAGCGTGTGGTCCGACCGTTTTCACCAGCACCTCCTGACTATCGTTGTAGCTGCCACGGTACACTCGTCCGAATGTTCCTTCCTGCAGCAGACTGGACAAACGTACGCGGCATCGCTGTACGGTCAGTTCCGAGATGCGACGCTGCAGTTCTTCTGGTTCGGCATTCGCGTAGATACGATTTCTCGAGAGAGTCGCAATCGTAGGAGCGATCGAGGGTGGCGATACGATCGAGGACGGTGCCGATGGTGCGTGTGTCTGTAGACGCTGGAAGCTGGACGTGCGGATCGGTTGCGCGTGGTGTGGTTTTCGGTTGAACGAACCTCGCACACAGTACGCGATCATGATGAAGATCGAAACGAAGAGGATCGCCAGAATTCCTCCGATTATGATCGTGATTAGTCCGTTCTGTCCGTTGGATGCATTCTCCAGCAGGTAAGGATCCGGTTGTGTTGCATCTTGGTGTTCACTAGAAAGCGGACCAAAATTGGAATTGTTAGTAGTGCAGTTCAATAATGTCCGTACAATTCGCTAGTATTTACCTCATTAAGCAGATCTTTTTCCGACGGAACAGCAGCTCCGTTGTATTGCCCGTCATCCGATCTAACGTCACCTCGATCGTGATCGTTATATCCACTTCGGCCGATACTTCTCCACTGCATCGCAACCCGATCGCGAACGTTTCGATGTCTTCCGGGATTTCTCCCTGCCAGGATATGTTCATCGAGGGTTTTGGCAGTGCGATCGTGTCGGGCGAATCGATGTTGATCCGGTAGGGCAGTGGTCGATCGGCAAGACTTTGCCAGGTGAAGGAGATCTCCTCCACATCGGCAGGGACTGGTACGGTGAAGTGGAGGGCGTATGCATTGACCTGTCCTTCGCGGACGTAATAGATTTCGGCCGAGAGTCCTGAAAAGGGACAGGGAAAAAAAAAAGATTTAGTGTGAACTTCTTATTGATTCATAAAAAAGCGTAAAGAAGAGGAGAAAGAAGACGTTTAGATGTGGGGATTAAGAAGTGTCTTTTTGTCCTGCTCTCTCTCACTCCTTGAAAAACACATTTTTTAATCAAGATTTGAACCCAAGCCGATTGTGTTGTAGTATCATGACGTTACCCATATTGCTAACTCACCAGGTAGATAGTGAAGCGTTAAACCTTAATATGCCGATACCATTTATCATCCATAACCCTCCCAGAATACAGCTAATTCTTCTAGCTTCCTTCCCATCAGTGGTTTACAACAGTTCTACAATTTTCTATCGCACACAAACAGAGAAAAAAAGCAGAAACTATTCTCATTTATATGGGCCAAGCCAGCTCCTATTATCCTGCTCCATAATTCAGCATTATGTTTAATGTGTTTTAAAAACTCGCACATTAAGATTCTTCCTCTGCCCATTTACTTCATTTAATGTCTTCCTCCATGATGGTGGGCCACGAACAACAATAAGCTTCCTTTCATGCGCGAGAAGAAACACATACGTGCCATTTTACTTGCACGATGGTACAAAAAAAAAACGGGGAATGCAAATTTAGCCACAATTAACAAAAAAACGGCGCATAAAATGTGGAGTACATCACACTAGGTCGGTGTGCGTTGTTTTTTTGTTTGCACCAGTAGTTGGTGAGCATGCAAACAATTATCGCCCAAGAATTATGAGGCGTTAGGGTAAGTGTGTGTGTTTGTAAAGCTGGCTGCTGCTGCTGCTGCTGCTTAATGCGACAGTAAGCTGCTATAAAATAAATTTTAATCCGCTCAAATTGCATCCGCCGGTGTGGCTTCTGCAGTTAGAGGTTTTTTAGCTGTTTCGCGTCCCTTTCTTCTTGCCGTTTGTTGATATTGCTGCCTGGTGCTCTCGGTGTGGTGGTTTAATCTCTCAAACCTTCCATGGGTTAATTCTGTGAGAATTTTTAGTGGAGATTTCGAACAACTTCTTTCTTCGCTAGTGTGTTTTACGGATAGATTCTTTCCCAATAGAGAGTAAGCAATTAATTGGAAGGTTTATTATATCAGTCTTTCATATAAATCAGCGATAAAAAGATCAGACATGAAAGATAGCGCAGATGATGCTCCAAAAACTAACCTTCCCCATCCAAGAAGATACCGTCCCCTGTCAACTCGATCGGTCGCGTTTGTTTCTTCCTCATCTAGTAAACAATGTTGCGGTACCGAGATCGTTGGCAAGCAAGGTGGTTTAACAGCAGCAGCAAATTTTCCCGTCAATTAACAAGCACCAATCCGCACACGCTCTCTGACGTGGCCCACAAACGCACACGTTTTGCTTGTGGAGCACAAAAAGCAACAAAAAGTGGCGCGCGAAAACGCACATTAGACACGGATCGGTGAGAAATAAAAACCTCCAGCACTGTTAATCGTTTATTTTAACCTTTTCAACACGTTCTTCCCAACCCCGCCGAGGAGAGTTTAGCATATTCTTTGCACTCTAAATAGCAACCTTTCTTCTGTGTGTGTGTGTTTTTGTGACTTTTTTCCATAGTTGAGGCGTGCATTGTTACTGTTACTGTTTTCAATTTTCACTGTGAAAAGTGTTGAGCGAGGGATGAAAGGGGGAGCATATAAATCACTGCCAAAAAGTGCCCGGGAAAACCGGATGCCAGAATCTGGGTAACTTCCGGTAACTCGGAACACAAAGCGATCGAGCGTTGGAAACAAAAAACACTGTGGCTGTGGCGACATTTAATGATGCATACAACACACTACTCGCCACCACTCTCGTGTGGCAATATTTGTGCAGACTTTGGGGCGCCTTCGACGATGATGAGTTGGTGTTGTCGTGAACTGGGAGTTTTTGCGTCTCTCACACAGATTCCCGGCTTTTCACGGTTCGTCGCACTAAGGGTGTTTGGAATTAATTTTTTCCCTCAACTCCCATCTCTGTCAGCATCAAGAGAGAGAGAGAGAGAGCGTTAGGGGTTTGGGAAAACGATTTGTTGCCACAGGAGGGAGAAGATAAAATGTTTTTATCTAATTAAATGCATCAAAATCTGTGGTGAAGAGCGTGTATTTATGTGCGCGATGGAATATAATTGTTCATCCAAAGGACAGCACGAAGCAAGGGCGGAAGAACATCGTTTCAATCTTGGGTTACGGACTAATACCAATGTCTATTAAAAGCCATTTTTTCTTCTCTCTTTACCAGTATTATTGTCCGCTGCAGTAGTCGTCAGCACACGCACACACACTGACGGGGTAAGATAATAATAACAATCAACCAGAAAATTGAGAGATAATCCGATTAAATTTAATAAACATCGCCAAGCAGGCTTTTCTCGCTTCAACACTGTTACGCCTTGTGCACCTTTTTCACTGTCCCCTAGTAGAAAAAGGATGAAACGGGTTGACACCTCGATGAATCCGGTACTAAATATTTACTGCACAGATCTGACAGATGCGATTCATCGACACGGTAAGCAAACAGCAGAGGGTCATCACGCACACGCACACACAAACAAGGGGGCAAGAAAAGCAAAACGAATCAGCGTGTTAAGCAACAAAAAAAAAGAAGTGATTTCGATGCTAATGTGAGGATTATGCATTTGAAGAGAGAGAAAGAAACAAACGACAGAAAAAGGGAAAGGCGGCCATCGATTGATGGAATAGTTTAGCCGTTTGATTGACAAAGGATACACCGTGAAAAAGGATACTTGCTTGCGCCGGTGTACACCCATCGGTAACCATAGAACCGCCTGCCATGGGTAACTAAGAGAGAAGCGTTTGCGAATGGCGTAATGGATCGGCAGTGAATAACGTTACAGTTGAAAGGAATCCCTATTGAATTCCTGGCACGATAGTTGTTGAGTGAGAAGTGGGCGCATTCTGTTCTTGTTTTGTTTCTTTATATGTTTTCCCCCGATTTTTGTTGCATTTATTGGTTTTAAATATAAGTTTTCAATGCAGTTGTAATAGTTTTCAGATGTGTTTGTTACATTTTATATATTTTTGTGTACTTTTTTTGTTTGTTAAGGTGTTTTCTCCTTTTTATTGTACTTATTGGTTTGAATGTTTAGTTTTAAATGTTTCTCTAATAATTTTTAGATATTTTTCTGATTTTTTATGTATTTTTGTGTACTTTGTTTTGCTCTTGTTTTGTTTCGTTATGTTTTTTTTTCTCTTTATATATTGAAATCACAGCTCGTAAATGATTTTTCAACAGATTTGTATTAACTTTCGTAAAATTTTATCTTGTTTCTAGGTTGGTTAAAAGCGCAACCGCCATTTCTTCCTTTTTTATCCCATTTACAGCACTTACTGTTGAACAACATCGCAATGCATCAGATAAGGAGGATGCATTTCTTTTTCAGCAACAATAGAGCACACCTACCACCGTCGAGTCTGCTCGCTGCATTGTGCTATAATGGTGGTTCGTTTGGTTGTTTTCAATTACAACGAAAACCGCACGCTATTATCTTCTCGCCAAGCCGTTATGATTGAGTGTGAATTGGACTCGATTAAGGCACGATTGGGATTTTATATGTTTTAGCAGTCTATAAAGGTGAGAACGGTGGACCGTTCGCGTACAGGTGAGCTTTGCTCACCGTTTTCTTTCCCAGGCTGATAATCTTCCGGAACGGAATCGTTTTACTCATGCTCTGTTGTGGTGGTTTTTTGTTTTCTGTCTTCCCGTGTTTTTGTTTTCTGTCTTTTGGTCTGCATTATGTGTTCGGTAGATCACTTCTTCAGCTTCAGCTGGCCACAACAGCTAAAAAAATAGGTGTGAAATACGCTATGTTGCGGTGCGAACGGCACCATTGTTTGGTGCGTGTGTGTGTTTTCTTTTTCAAATGAAATAAAATCCGAACAAGTGAATTCTATGGAATCCATTTCCGACAGTTTTAAAAACTCATAAGAAACCCCGAATAGAATTGAAAAGACATCGAGAAGACAAAAACCCAAGCGAGCGCTGGTCGTTTTATTAGAATGTTCTAATAAGTTTACCGAACAATACAAAGTAATGTCAACCGAGCGTGGCAAATACAAGGGAAGGGAAGGAAAAAAGGAAAACTTAAAAAGCGTAAACCGAGCACACAGAAGCCAGGTATAAAACGTCGAAATTTAAGAAGAGCTTTGCCCACCGTTTTCTTTCCCAGGCTGATAATCTTCCGGAACGGAATCGTTTTACTCATGCCCTGTTGTGGTGGTTTTTTGTTTTCTGTCTTCCCGTGTTTTTGTTTTCTGTCTTTTGGTCTGCATTATGTGTTCGGTAGATCACTTCTTCAGCTTCAGCTGGCCACAACAGCTAAAAAAATAGGTGTGAAATACGCTATGTTGCGGTGCGAACGGCACCATTGTTTGGTGCGTGTGTGTGTTTTCTTTTTCAAATGAAATAAAATCCGAACAAGTGAATTCTATGGAATCCATTTCCGACAGTTTTAAAAACTCATAAGAAACCCCGAATAGAATTGAAAAGACATCGAGAAGACAAAAACCCAAGCGAGCGCTGGTCGTTTTATTAGAATGTTCTAATAAGTTTACCGAACAATACAAAGTAATGTCAACCGAGCGTGGCAAATACAAGGGAAGGGAAGGAAAAAAGGAAAACTTAAAAAGCGTAAACCGAGCACACAGAAGCCAGGTATAAAACGTCGAAATTTAAGAACCAAACAAAGTGAACTAAAACAACGCTGGAAAACAGTAAAAGAATAGAAAGGATGTACCCGTTAAGCGTGAAAAATGGAAGAATAGAAAAGCAGAAAGCAAGTTTAAGAGAGAGGAAAACAACCCCAAAACGATCAAATCCAAATTAAAGAAGTAAAAACACGGCGGCACACGTTTTTTGACAGCTTAAAACTAATTGTTCTATTCATACGGGTTTGTCGACAGATTTTTAACGCACCAGAATGCAAAACACAAAATGGGAGGAAGAAAAAAAAACAGGGAAATGCGAAAGATTAGCGCAAAACATAGAACTGTTCGCTGAAAGGTGGATTTCTCTGTTGATTAAAGAAATTAAAACAGAGAAACCTTTTCCGGTAAAATATTTGTCCCCAAAACCAAAAAACATAAAAGGAAAGAGATGAAAGCGAAGAAGTGTGAAAAGAAAATAATTCGGATTGAGAATGTTTGATGCAAAAGTTTTCTTTCTCTCCACAATGTATTTGTTCTTGGAGGTAACAAACCGACGTAAAATCGTCACCTTGCGTCAACCACTCACTCAAGGAAGAACTTGGTCCAAAGTTGATGCTTAATTTATAATTTAAGAGTCTTTTCGTTTTTATAAGAGTGTCCGGGAAGGCCACAATTCGCGTGGAAAACTATCGGCGGTTCGGAAGGATTTTCTCGACCTCAATAGTCTTCTTCTCAAGATAGTCTTCTTAGACAAAGTTTTATAAAATCTTCACTTCAATTCCTCGTGGAACATTGGGACATCTTAGGACGATTGATAAGGCATCTGCGGTAAGACAGATTTAAGGTGCAGATTTAAATACGAAATGTCACGCAAACTTTGTGCGACAGACACGCGTCTTAAGACGAATGATTTTCGTGGAGAAAGATTCCCAAAAAAGGAACAAAAAAGCCTCATGCAAGCCTCAACGTAGTGTGACCGCAGAAATTAGTGGAATGATTAATTACACACCGAGCGAGAGATCTCTTAGACAAGACGGGCCTCCGCACAATGGTCCAGGCTCATGGCGATGGGCGAATAATGGTCTAAAAGAATTGCCATAAAGAGTTGGACATCTCACTTTTGTGGACTATTGAAGGTCATGTATAACTTGTGAACTTCAAGAAATTAACTTACTTTTTAAACTAATTTCAAATAATTTTTTTTATTCCAAAAATTCCACTCCAATGATCAGCTTTACTCTTCTGCGGATAGTCAGCTTAAGAAAATGATCGTAAAGCTGCAATCGAACGAAAACCGACCTCCGAAAGCCTTAAAGGTGGTGTACACACTCCGATGGTGTCATTTCGCATTTCTTGGTACAGAGAGAGAGAGCCTCTGCTGATTATTCTCCATTTTTTTGCCCTTCACTGCTGTCGGCCTTTGCAGTGAAATACTAAATCAGATCCCGGCGTCGTCGGTGCGGTCGTGCTCTGCTTTAATTAGAATTAATTGCTTAATTTCCTTCAAATCATGGGACCATGTTCCTGCCGGTGGTTATGAAGAACATCACGCACAACGGGCGGCAGCAAAAAAAGAAGGAGAATTATGGACTGTCAGCAGAAAATTTATTCCATTCACATAATATATATTTCTGAGTGCCTCGAAACCCGGTTCTTGTAACCGTTAAAGTTGTGTTTCTCTGTGACATATTTACTTGGCAGGCTGTATCACAAAAAACCACCGCGCGGCAAATGAAAATCTTTTTATTATTTTGCTATCATCTTCACATACATCCTTCCATTCAGAAACCAGCAAAAAGGAAGCTTTCGGATGCGGTGCGGCGCAGATGGATGCTGGCCATCGGTCAGGACACTGGGAAATGATTTTCCAGTTTAATATGCATAGATTGTAAGGGTTTTGGTGGATAGTTTTTCCCTTTAGCCAGCAGAGTAACGAAGCGACTGTGCAAAACCCAAATGAAAATCCCACCATGCGCTGTAATTTTCCTTTCTGTGAGAGGACACGGTGGTCTGCCTCATCGTGGTTTGGACGAAAGAGCGCATCTTTTCAATTAATTTCTTCGTTTAATTAATTTCATTCGGCCAACTGGGAAGGACCCCCGAGAAGCCGGTGTTGGAGCGGGAACGGTGGTCCGATTTGTGGTTTGTACGAATGGCGAATGGCGAGAGAATAGGAAGTAGCTTCCCCTGAGACACACATAAGTGGGTCTGGGGCTATCATCAGCATCAACACACCACCAACACATTCGTCGATTGTTTTCTGGTTTGTGATCCAAGCGTTTTTTTTGTTGGCAAGCACCAGGCGCTTCCTTTTCGCCATCTATCACACTGTGTGACTGTGCCAGATGTGAGAACCCGCGATCGATATATGGTGGTCAGTTACGGGCCGGTGAAATGTGAGACACCCATCTTCCAATGTCTTGAGTGGAGCCTGGGATAATGGATGCGAGGCCCGTAAAGCCACAAACTATTTTTAACGGTTAGAAGCGGCCTGTTATGTTGTGTTGCGGTTTATGCAATCGAGTTGGATACTGACAATTACACAACATGTGCGCTAGTGTAATTAGTAAACCACAAACAAACAAAAAACTGTGAGATTAGATTGCCTGACGCCTCACAATGAATGAATGATTAATTGTACTTGGTGTCGTGAGTGGAATAATGATTGGAAGTAGAGTTCTAGAACTCATAAAACTTTCCCAATAAATGAAGGATATACAGTTGCGTTAGTTAAAAATGGGACAGCGAAGAATAAAGATGAACTTGAGGAGTTGTTATTGCTTCACAAATAATGGCCTCGCCCAAGGAACCAAGCAGACTCATCTAAGGAGCCTTATCCAAGGGCTGTTAGCTTAAGAAGCCTTTCTCAAAGGACCTCGACCAAAGAGATTCGTCCAAGGGACACGTGTAAGGAGACTTATCTAAGGGCCGTTTGTTCAAGAGGCCTTGGTCGAGGGATCTTGTCCAAAAAGACCGCCAAAGGAGACTTGTCTAAGGAAACTCGTCCAAGGAGACTTGTCTAAGAAGATTCGTTCAAGAAGACTTGTCCCTAGAGGTCTCGCCTATTAAGTCGAGCTGTAGATCACAAGAGAACTACAACGTTAAATGTTTGGCTATTGCTGGTAGCATACTACAATAATGAACCTCACACATGCACCAGATTTTATGGTGTCCCATTTACGATGAGAGCCACTGTAATTATCGTCCCCTTTTGGTGACTTTTCTTTTCCAACACAGTTTATCCTCCCACTGAACATAATTGTCCACCATCGCTCTCTCTCTCTCTTAATCGGAAGTTAAAGAACTAATCAGTTTTCTTCAGTTTTCTCCCTCATTGAGTCCGTATCCGCAGCAAATCATCCATCGACAAATTGGTGCAGGCCCGGCTGCTGCACACAGTCAGCCGCACTAATTACACACAATTGTGCTGCTGCAGAAAAGCAGTCAGTCGGAAAATCTGTCCGCCCATCGTTAGGAACTAACGCTTGAGAATATAGAGTACAAATGGATATAAAAAAGTCGTCCCATTTCTTCGAGATTTTAAGGAGGACACAGCGCCGGTACTCGTATCGTATCAGGTTTGCTAATAATAATTAAATTAGAACCGACAGCAGCATCAGCAGCACTACCAACCTGAAGAGACAGAACACAACTAGAGCATAAAATAGCGCGTCGCCTCTTTAAGGATCTTCTGCCCCTGCACAGTCAAACGATGTTAATTAAATATGCTAACACACAGACATTTCACTTGATGGGAATGGCCGGGAAAATCAGGTAACACGCGGGGCTCAACCTCTCTCACTCTCTGCGACCTGGGGTTGCAAAATTAGTTGTGAAGTAAAATCATCTTTCATCGAAATTGACAGGAGAGGCGTGTACAAACTTCTTGTTTCGCTGTTTTTCCTTGGAAGACATGCACCGCCCGATGGGGAGCAAAAGTCATGGCTTGCAGCGCCCGGACTCATTATGATGTACGCCGATCATCATCGTCCGGGGCAGGCGTGTGAAATGTCGCGAAAGATATTCGCCAAAATGTGTCACGCTGATGACGTTTGGCTGACATTTACACGGTTAGGGAGGTGGTGGTCATGCCCGGCTTGGTGAGTGTGTTTGTGTACGGCGAAGAATTTCAAGATATTTTAAGCTTATTATGCGAAGAAATTATGCTGCCCCAGCCTCGGGGTTCCAGAGTGTGGTGGGGGCCTTGACTTGGCACGCGACCCATCCTTAAAATGGCCCACCTTCTTCCCCATTCTATAAAACTCCCACAAGCTTCGTTAGATTGTGTGTGTGTGTGCGTTGTTGTTGTAAATGCGCTAAAATTCCGCGCCGTCTTCTCGCCATGGGAACCGGATTTTTGGTGGAAAAACGTGTTCGTTCGTTCCCATTTTTAAGCGCTTTTCCTGCCCTTTGCAACGCAAGGACGACAAGGCACGCCAACAATCCGCTCTCCCCGGTGTGATGGTGAACGTGGTAAGTAATGCGCTTTGGGACTTAGTTTTCTCGTCTTGGTTCCGGAAGCCGCGGGGGGACCAAAAGAGGATCTTTGCCCAAGCACGTATAATGGTCAGATGGCTTTCCTTCGGATGGCGATACTGGAAAATTATAATAACAAAAACTTTTTTCTTTCCTTTTTTTGCAGAGTGTGTAAGTGCTTGGAGGTTGGTTATGGGTGGCATTTCATCGGTAACGAGCGTCAATTGTCAACGATTTCCAGTGGACCAGAGGTCGGTCCCGCTTGTCGGGCCGTGTTTGAGGAGTCAATAATCTTCCGAAATTTAGCACACAATCGAAGGAGCCGCGTCACCGACGGCTCGTTGTGTTTGGATTTGAGAAAATAATTTGGTAGCTGAAGAAAGGAGGTTCGCGCGCTCAACCAAATAGGATTTCCCGGAATGTACGGGGCCGGCTCTGCCCGAAATGTTGACTGTAGCAAAACGTCTTCCATCGAGAAATTGAGGCGCACGTGTTCTTGCTCAGGCTTCCAGCAAGCACGATGAAAGTTTAAAGTGAAAATGTTTGTCGTGACCAAACGAGCGAGAAAATTTGAACTTTAAGCTTCGAGGATTCTCGTTGGTAATTGAGAAAACTTGTTCTGGCGAAAGTGGGAACCCCTGGAACACAAGTGGTTTAAGAGCAAGAGATTACTATAATATCCTTGGTGGCTGTAAAACTTAACGACGATTTTAAAATGCAAACAAACCGACCAAATACAACGTATAATCATCATCATCAAACATGTAATTCTAACGCCCGGCAAACATCCCCAAACACCAGACAAAACATTGAAAAAAGAGACTATAATGAAATTGTTAAATCACGTCCTGATCGAGCGTCCACCGGAGTTGTCCATGTTCCGGATAGTGATTCAATACTGCGTGCGTGTACGCAAATTCGATTACAAAACCCCTCGGCCATATATACCAGCAGGCCCGGCTAGCTGTAGCTAGCTGATGGTTTGGGTCATCAATCGAAATGAGGGAATGCCACGTCCTTCCAGCGGTTCCAATTTCACGGTTCGTTGCCCTTCGTTTGCACACACACACACGCCAACCCTCCGGGACATATGTGCAGTGCAAATAACCTCAGCTAAATACAATTTCATTGAGCATTTCACGGAAAAATGTAATTACATTACTGGCTATCACCCTCCTCCCGGCGGCTGGCAAAAATCCGGAATCCGAGAAAGGGAGAGGACTCGGAATGAATGAAGAATGGACGGAAAACAACAACCAAAAAAAATGGTGTCAGAAACAAATGGTCGACATCTTTAGCCGGATGTAAGCTGAGCTATTAAATTATCAGTAGAAAGATTTGCGCTACATTAAGCGGCACGGCGCGAATTCATCTTGTTAGCGCCTTCTTCACAACAATAGTTTACGGCAAGTTCCCAGCTTCTCCAACTATCAGAACCGAGGTGTGATTGAGAGGTTTGACAGTTTGACAAGTTTGGCTTGTGTGTGTTCAAAAGTTTGAAGGAGTGTTTTGCTCCCGTCACGGTAGGTGTTCCGGTCGTGGTCGATTATACTGCCAGCACCAACACCGTGCTGTAATATTTTCAATCCCCGATGGGGTGTCTCGCGTTACCGAGGGGTGCGAAGAATTTGTAACGGTCTGTTAGGTGTGTTGTGCAGCAGAAAAAAAGTAGGACGAATTTGCCATTTTATACAAACCGTTTCCTTCTCGCTCGTTATGTGTTATTGACAACCAGCAGCACGCACACACCACGGGAAGTTCGGCCAAAAATGCATTTTGTGTGCAGAACCCGAAGAACCAGAAGCTCGAGAGAAGGCGCGTGCAACAACACAAAGTGTCAAATTCGATGTGTGTGTGTTGTAAGCTACCATTTTCGCCCCAGTTCTGCGCTAGCTGATGACAATACACGACCGATTCTCGGGTGTGTATGTAGTGTGAAGTGTGATGTGTGGCTTTCTTTTTTTATGGTGTTCGTGTGATTCAAGCACCATTTGCCAAACTACGACACGACCACTCGATTTGGCCATTTCACCATTTGTTCTACCACTCGAACCGTCTCAGCAAAAGTACAGCCGAACATTTGCACGGTGATTATAATTGATGGTTGTTGCACACGCATGCATCAAGGGACATTTGAAGGATGCTGCAGAGAACGCAGTCAAGGGCTTCGAGAGAACTAAAGAGGTTTTGATTTTGTTTAATTTTAATAGGCAAACTGCTTTGCATGCGGGTACACAGCAATAAGAAGTGATCCTCGAATGATCGTTGGGTGTGAACAATCATTAAATCTGGTTAAGTTCTTCTCTCTGTCCTCGATCACAACTTTGGTGACATTATCCACGCACATTTTGCAAGACTGACTTGTGAAAAGTGAAGGATGCTTGTCGCCCCCAGGAACTACTCTTGCTTGGTTTCACCAATTTGTAGAGAACACTTCACACCAGCACACATGGTCGGATTCTTTCGACGAGAGTTAGGGCAGCCCGCTGTTGACTCTGTTATGAATTACTTCTCCGTCCGATTCAAACGAGATTCGATCGATTGATGTTCGGCGCGTGCCTGGTGCATATAAAATGCTTTTTAAATGAAGTCCTGTTAAGCATTATACATGCTCGTGTTTAACCTCTAACTGCTGGTTCCATATTCGCTTCCACATAACATGAAATCAATCCTTTTTATTCCTACAAAAGTCATTCATCCAAATCCTCACCCTCGTTAGTGTTTTTTAAGCTTGGCTTGTGTGTAATATAATTAAGAAACAATCAATTCCAGCTGCATGTGCGGTCGCGGGCAAACCTGGCACCAGGGTGATGCACCGCGACTCGCGACAAAAATAATAATAATGAGTAGCAATTCATTTAGCGTATTAATGAAATTCGTTCACCGGCACCTGACAATATATGGGTGCGCGCGGCGTAGCGTTTGTATACATTCGCTCTAGCGCGTCCCTATCGTCAAGGTTCACATTTTGCAGCACCCCTTTCGACCATCTGAGGGATTGTGTCTGGGATTGGGAGGATGTAGTGTGACGTAAAATGCATTCATCGATTAAAACCAAAGCCTCTCTGTCCTCTGGCGCCCAACAAAGCCTAGCAATTGCGAAATCGCGTGCAGATTAAAGTCAACCACCCAATCCATTCGGCCAATTAAATCCAGACATTTTGGGGTAAATTACTGGACACGAACGTCGAGGTCGTCGGGTTGGGTGGTAGAGATGAATATACAGTGATGCTTAAATTTGGTAACGATTGTTCGTCCTTTTCTCTATAAAGGTCTTTTGAGTGTTCGTAATAATCGATTTAATTGCCCTGCTTTTTTGGCAATCTGATTATACATAATGTACGGAATTGGACAGAAAAATCTGAATGTCAGCTCATTTTTTGTAGTACTTATTGAATGAATTATATTTGAACATTTTCACCAACTATTGTAATTCCATCATTCCATCAGAGATAAAAAAGCGCTCCCACGACCGCTCACATCATCACGTCCCAAAATCAAACTGTGAATCGATAACTAATTCCACGATAAATATATGCTCCCGCTTTTTCCACAACTGTCCAACGCCGAGTCGAGATGAATGTGTCAACCCATTTAACATCCCCTCTCCGAAAAGGCGTGACAAGTGATGCGAAATTTATATGCGAATTGCATTCTGATTGCGTGTGGTGTACAAAATAATGCAAAACCCGAACAAAATATACCGCGCTTCAGGTGGCCAGTGGCCAGTTGTGTAATTTTAATGCCATGCCAGCCCAACCAACCACAGCTTGAAATTCATCCAAAAATGGCGGAAAATGCAGAACTTGGACGTAAAATATCGATGGCACAGTTTACGAGCCTGGTTAAGATGAAATCATTTTCCGGGCTTTCAGGTCCAGAAAAATCCAGATTCTCGTATACCCATAAAAAACAGTATGAAGAGGTCCATCTCACGGTTGTTTGTGTTGGCAACTCGTCAAAGCCAGTAATGTCTTCATACAGCCCACCCGATCGGATGGATCCGGATCATGCCCGCGCGGAGAGTACACTAAAATATCACCTCTACGGAGACCTCTTGTTCAGGTTACGCCGAGGAACGTAAGACGAGATTTATGGTCAGTCGCGTTCTGCCCTGTGCCAGAGAATCACGTCTTCCGGATAGGTTTCAATCTCGTCGGTATTTTTTTTTGTTCCTCTCTCGAACGGTGACCACCGGTAATCCGATTAATTTAATGACTTGGGAACGAGACTGCGGATAGGTTATGTGGCGACGGCTCTAGGTTGTTAGGTTAGGTTCCCCGCCATCCTCTATTTCGACGACGCCGTTTTGGTTGGGGTTGACCGTAGACCGTGGAACAGAAAAGGCACGTCCACGCTACTCCAGGGGCAATAAATTAGCGTTCCGTTTGGGTTTTATGCCCTTTTTTTCTTTCCCTTCCTCTCTCTCTAGACATCTTGAAGCGCTCGTAGTGCACAGGTTCTACAAGAGGGCTTGGAATGGATGGAAAAAGGGAGTGAAACCGTTTTTTCCCTTCACAAGGAATTGAAGACAGACGAACAATGTTCGAAAAACAATCCTTAAATTGAATCTGCATGCACCAACGTTCGCGACTGGGGCGCGTTCGGGCTAGAGCGATGAATGCTCCATATTTTATGCTGAGACTTCCGGCTATCTCCGTACGGCCAAATTGATTCGGGAGTTAGAACGTTCGCGACTGGGGCGCGTTCGGGCTAGAGCGATGAATGCTCCATATTTTATGCTGAGACTTCCGGCTATCTCCGTACGGCCAAATTGATTCGGGAGTTAGATGAACGATTAATTAAATAAACACAATGACTTGGTTCATCCCAATGCTACCACTACTAGTCAATGGAAATGTTTGGTGGTACTTCCGTTTAGATTTCTTCTTAACTAAACCTTGGTGAAATTCGAAACGGAGCTAGAAAACGCGCCTCCTCGTACATACCGGTGCGTAAAAAACACGGCTGGAAAGAATTTTTATAACATTTCTTTTTACTCCGGCCCCGGGTTGAATGTTTATTTTTATGGCTGTTACTGTTTTTAATTAACCCCGGCACAATACCCGAAGACACGTAAACACAACCTCTCCTTTTGCTTCACTCACACTAACAGACAGTGTAAGAAAATTGAACTGCACTCGCCAAGTATGTACGTCTTGGTATCCATAACTAACGATAGCTTGGAATGTGTTTAATACTATGCAAGAAGACAATGGTACTTCTTGATGGGTAATAGATGCAGCCCGGGCAAAAGCTTAATCCAAAGCTGCAAGTGCAAGACCATCTCGGAGGCTGGCAGATTATACGATTTATTGTTTAGGCTTACACTTGGGCACAGGGCTTTATAAATTTATAATACACCTCTACTAGTCAATGGAAATGTTTGGTGGTACTTCCGTGTAGATTTCCTAACGAAACCTTGGTGAAATTCGAAACGGAGCTAGAAAACGCGCCTCCTCGTACATGCCGGCGCGTAAAAAACACGGCTGGAAAGAATTTTTATAACATTTCTTTTTACTCCGGCCCCGGGTTGAATGTTTATTTTTATGGCTGTTACTGTTTTTAATTAACTCCGGCACAATACCGGGAGACACGTAAACACAACCTCTCCTTTTGCTTCACTCACACTAACAGACAGTGTACGAAAATTGAACTGCACTCGCCAAGTATGTACGTCTTGGTATCCATAACTAACGATAGCTTGGAATGTGTTTAATACTATGCAAGAAGACAATGGTACTTCTTGATGGGTAATAGATGCAGCCCGGGCAAAAGCTTAATCCAAAGCTGCAAGTGCAAGACCATCTCGGAGGCTGGCAGATTATACGATTTATTGTTTAGGCTTACACTTGGGCACAGGGCTTTATAAATTTATAACATTCGGGGTACACAGACACACACACACACAAACGCCTCTCCTAAAATGGGGTGGTTGGATGGAGTAAGTCGCTCCAGCTTCTCTAGATCGATTGCCCACCTAGACTTGTGCGTGCTGCACTAGAAGAGCGATCCATTAGTGAAGAATAGTAATCATTCCTTTGAGATAACACAAAAGACCTTCCCATTCCTTACCATCGTCTAGCCTGTCTATCGGTGTTTAGATAGTTGATCTTGTTCATCCGTTTACGGATAGCGTAAAGCGATGCAGTTAACCGATAAGTAATGCCACGGGTGTGGTAGCTGACCAACACCAACTAACACCCCAGCGCAGGTGATTCTGAAGCTTCTTCGATTGATTGATAGAAAAATTTAGTTTACTCATGGCCTTTGTATCTCGCATGGAAACAGGTGAACGGCAGCCGAAGGAGTTGGATCCCCTTGGACCGGTAATTTCTGCATCATTATATCCCATAGTGTCCAGACCAGGGAAAAGCTCCGGCCAGGTGGAGAGATGTCATTAATTTAAATTCCTGACACAACCCGACCGAATGAGAAACCACCGGTCGGGTTGGCATACCCGTAGAGCTGACAGAGACTTCCGGTAAGTTGATAAAACTCCATCAAACAACGAGCAACGTGAACGACGACGACACTGTGTGGTTGGTGACCAGCTTTTCTTCAACCACCACACACGGTTTGACCACCGGAGGATTCCGTTTCCTTCCCCACTGGACGTGGTTGGAAGTGATTTATGGAAGGCGAAACATCTCCACCGAGCAAACACACAAGCCTGTCCGTCAAACGGTTCGTCCGGAGCGAAGGAAGAAGCATGTCTACTTCCGCTAATGGCTAGAGGACATACCAACACACACACACACACACATATACACACCCAAACACAAACTGTGTGGACACACTGTGCTGATGAAAATGGGTAACGCTGGCAGTATTGGAAAAAGCTACGAAACCTACGGGTGGAAATGTTTATTCACCGAAGTTGCATCATTAATCAAGTGATCAGGTGGCCCCCGATGGACGATGGCGCTCGTGTGTGCTGGACCGGATTCGGCAGGAGCAAGTTGGCCGAAAAAAAAAGAAAGCACAACAACTTCCCGAGATTCACCGACAGACAGTAGAGCTGGATAAGTTCGAAGTGAACAAAGTTTCTTGTTGACGGGGCTTTGAGGAATGCTGCAACTATTTGAGCCCCACGAAGAAGATGGTGATTGGAAGCTGGAATCTGCTTCTTCCCGATTCAGAATGATCACTCTAAATCGAATCGTCTCACCCCCCACAACTCCGTAATGGATAGTGGAGCGGGAGTTGGGTTTGATGAAAATGTGCTTTTGAATGACGAACTACACCGGTTAGTGTTAGGGATTTGTGGATCGGTTTTCTAAAGCATCAATAGCATTCATACCACAACAACCAGACAAGGAACCGCAAAAAAAAAACAGGCGGAAACCTAAACAAACGCTATGTGACAAGCGATTTGAACGATTGCAGCAGTTTATATTGGAATGTTTGCGTCCCCGGTGTGACTGATGGTGACGTATGGGTGAGATCGGTTTTTATGCTTCATCGCGATCCATCGTGTCCCGGTGGAGGTAGCGCTGGTCAATTCAATAGCCTCGAGGATGCACACACATGAGAGAGAGAGAGTGAAGAAAAAAAAAACAATTCAACTGCTACTATTCGCCATTTTGCGGCCAACCTTTGTGATTGACGTTGGGTGGGCCGCGGTTTTTGTAAATTGATATTTCGCTACCGCAACCGTCCCAGCCAGGGAACGTCCAGAAACCTCTGGTGGGAAATACATTTTAAAGGTTGGGGTGAAGAAAAAACATTTGCTTGCTGGTGATGGTGGTGGCAAATAACTCACACCGGACATGGACACCACCGATTCCATCTAGTGATGTGCTTGTGCACTTGTGAAAAGGTTGACAAACGTGCACGCGATAAATCGTTTGAGGTTTGCAATTCTATGCAGTCTATGGGTTTGATACATTTGTTTTTGCTGGTGGTTTCCGCATCACTAGAGCTTCGTATTGGTAGCTTTTTTCTTCCAGCTCGTCACCACCAAACAACCGATCATTATTATTGCTTGTTTTTTCGGTTCTTTTATGCGTGGAAAACACATTTATCGGTTTTGTTTCGGTTTGGAGTGCAATTGATATGGTCCCGAAAATGCGACATCCTCTACTGACGCAGCACGATGGTGCATTTGTTGGGTCGCAGGTCTTTAACAACGCGTGGCAGGTCGTTTAAATCCTATCCGGATCCTGGTTCACTGCAGGACTACTTCATCCAGGTCCGAGTAAACATAAAGGAAAGCAATTCCGAAGCATCCAGCATACAGACGAAGAAGAGCAACGTCATCATAACTTCCAATTCTTGCACAGATCAGTATTGCTTACCTGAAAAAAGAGAGAAAAGAAGCAAACATAGAAACACTTTAGTATGATGCCAATCACGCTTACAATAAGAGATGGTTTAACTATGTCCGGTTAATCAGGAAACACACTCGCAAAACAGCGAACCGTTCAGTTCAGCGTCACGGGGGTCCTCTCCATAATTTGCATTACTCATCCACATTCCGACGGGCAATGGAGAAACAAATAAACAAAGCTACCGCCTGCTACATGATGCAAACACTGCAATCGTAAGCAACAATCACACATCGTCTGCATCATCGCGATTAGCGAAGGAAAAAGAAGAGAAACAGTATTGTAAGTTCTTCCTCTGCTCCATCGTCGAAAGAAGGCGTTATCACACCTGTCTTTTCAGGCTTCTTTTTCCCAAATCCAGCCTCCCTTGGCGACGAGACGAGGTTAAACATCTTTCAATTTATTACCCTCCAAGCCATCCACATGCCCTTCCACCAAAATCGTGCAAATTTCTTTTAACAAGATTATGCGCCGATACAATCCCCAACGCTCCACAATGGGAGAGTTGGAGAGAATTGGGGGACGATGAAAACGATGAGAAAAGCGTAAAAGAAATCATAACACTTCTCCTTTTTTTCGGTACTGTTAGGGGTGTCTCTCCATTCCTGCCTCCAGGGCAGTTCACCTTACAGAAATTTAAATTTCGTAACGTAAGATCTTCAAACCGATCGTGGTTCTTGGTCTTAATTTTTCTTTCGCACGATGGTGCATTTGTTGGGTCGCAGGTCTTTAACAACGCGTGGCAGGTCGTTTAAATCCTATCCGGATCCTGGTTCACTGCAGGACTACTTCATCCAGGTCCGAGTAAACATAAAGGAAAGCAATTCCGAAGCATCCAGCATACAGACGAAGAAGAGCAACGTCATCATAACTTCCAATTCTTGCACAGATCAGTATTGCTTACCTGAAAAAAGAGAGAAAAGAAGCAAACATAGAAACACTTTAGTATGATGCCAATCACGCTTACAATAAGAGATGGTTTAACTATGTCCGGTTAATCAGGAAACACACTCGTAACAGCGAACCGTTCATTTTAGCGTCACGGGGGTCCTCTCCATAATTTGCATTACTCATCCACATTCCGACGGGCAATGGAGAAACAAATAAACAAAGCTACCGCCTGCTACATGATGCAAACACTGCAATCGTAAGCAACAATCACACATCGTCTGCATCATCGCGATTAGCGAAGAAAAAAGGAGGGAAGCAGCATTGTAAGTTCTTCCTCTGCTCCACCGTCGAAAGAAGGCGTTATCACACCTGTCTTTTCAGACTTCTTTTCCCAAATCCAGCCTCCCTTGGCGACGGGACGAGGTTAAACATCTTTCAATTTATTGCCTTCCAAACCATCCACAAGCCCTTCCACCAAAATCGTGCAAATTTCTTTTAACAAGATTATGCGCCGATACAATCCCCAACGCTCCACAATACCTCGATGAGGGAGTTACGAAGAATTGGGAGACGATGAAAACGATGAGAAAAGCGTAAAAGAAATCATAACACTTCTCCTTTTTTTCGGTACTGTTAGGGGTGTCTCTCCATTCCTGCCTCCAGGGCAGTTCACCTTACAGAAATTTAAATTTCGTAACGTAAGATCTTCAAACCGATCGTGGTTCTTGGTCTTCACTTTTCTTTCTTCGCTTGCGTCGAGTGCGTTTCAAGCAGCGAGACTGGTGGTGCATGAAGTCTCGCCCCATCCAGCGCAATTCGTTTCGCGTTGTTTATTTTCGGGCCCAGTATTTATTTAACGTTT
This sequence comes from Anopheles maculatus, assembly GCA_002091835.1. Taxonomy (NCBI): domain Eukaryota; kingdom Metazoa; phylum Arthropoda; class Insecta; order Diptera; family Culicidae; genus Anopheles; species Anopheles maculatus. Next base: position 134,661 of record KZ062380.1, read on the forward strand.
GATTGAGATTTGAATTTATGAAGAATAAATAGTGAGTGTATATTGATGCGGCCAAGTGTGAAGCCAAGAGTCTTAACACGGCGTAGCACCACCACAACAGCCGAAATCGAATATGATCGGAGATCGAGTGCGTTCCTTTGCGAAACGATCGACGAAATGGAGTGTGTTTTTTGGTCGGCAAGTTGATCGCCGTGCGAGTGCGTTTGTGTGTGTGTGTGCGTACGTATTTGTGTATGCCAAAACGATGCGTCGCTCGGGCACCAACCAATGTTTATGGGGAGTATCTTAAAATCTTGTTCTGGACCAACATTCTCCCACTGTCTGGGATCGGGTGTTTGGTTTCAACACCGATTCTCGCGGTGGTTGTTATCCGGCGTCGTTGCCGGTTCGGATTCACCCACCCCTTGCTGAGAATTCCCGCTGGGGTTGAAGTTAAGAATCGTTTCGGGTTCTGCCGTGGGAAGGGTTCAACTTGCACGAACTCTCCACGCGGCGAACACCTCACAACGGGTGGCCATCCACCAAACACACTTTCTCAATCGGCTAACGATCGGTGTGTCTTGTTCCTGGTAGAAGGGACACGGCACTGTTTCCTTCTGACAAGGGCTGAACTTTACGGCTTTTCAATTTAACGATTACACGCTCCGGTCGATCCCGATCGCAGGATACGTACACAACTCATAACTTTACCCCCAAGTAAGTGTACGCACGCAACAGTCGTTTCTCAAACTATCACATTGAAGTTGGTTGGCGTCGTTGGCGAATTGAACGTTGCACGAGGGACACACAGCCCGTGCGCTGTCGTGCGTGTTTGAGAGAATTAATTTATTGTTTGTCTTTTCGGGGAGAACTGCACTGCACTGCATCGGAATAAATGCATCCACAAATTCATTCTCACCGGTTTTGCAACGTTCCTCTGGCGGTGGATGGAATGGGATGTATAGTATTAATCACATCTGACAGTGTTGGAGTGTTAGTGGCTTATGGTGCGAAGTTGTTATGCGAAGGACCCCACCGATGGCAGTAATTGCAAAGTGCAAAAGGATTAGCATATCCTTTGTATGCTGGAGTTGGGGATATCGCATTAAATACCCTTTTCGTGCGGTGGGTTGTAATATGTATAATGAGTTTGCATTATTAATGCACGTCGCCTGTCACCTTAGTGGATGAGTAGAGGAATTCTAGCATTCCGTCATTCAATCATTCCATCAAACAGTTGACAGAAGAAGGAGCGAATAAAAAGGATAAAAATTGGAGATAAGAAAGAAGTAGTAGAACCGAAATTTGTTTATCGTATTAGCAACCTGTCACACAACTGATCCATCACACACTTATATGCATAGGGCGCGCTGTCAAACCTGACATAAGCGAGTTCCATCATACTATTTCCAACCGGGATGACGGTAGTGTTGCCCTATGTCAAGCATAAATCAAATTCTACTCAAATCGAAGGCGTTTTGTTTGCCGTTGAGTGTAAGGTTTAGGGAGAAGTGTTATAAGGCAACCTTCTTCAATGTTTTTCTTCCCGTCGACGTGCGACCACCAACCAAACGCCCCCGGAGAGGACACGTGATACTAGTTATTGCGTTTTTATACTGCTTTGTTTCGACAGTTTTGACAGTTCTCGCACTTTCATTCTCACTACTTCGTCAGCCCTTTGGGAAGATGGCGAGTCGTAGGGTAAATTTTTAACGATAACGTCATATCTCGGAGTATGGTGCAAAGGGCGCTCTCTTAGCCGGCATACAGTGTGGCACGTGGCAAGAGACACCCAATATGCGCACTTTCCAGTTTTGCGGAACTTTAAATTGATATTTCGTTCTGTACGCTTGAACCCCTTGGGAGGGAGCGAGCAAAGACATTGTGCACCAATTTAATATTTCGAAATCACTGCTCGGGGATTCATCCGTTGTGTCTGAGAAATGTCCTGCTGCAGCCACCGGTTCAGCTCCTGCCAGCCAATAAGTGCAGCAGTTTGTGAGGATTTTTTGCTCCTTCAAGCATCACAATCAAAGTAGGAGCGAATAAAAAGGATAAAAATTGGAGATAAGAAAGAAGTAGTAGAACCGAAATTTGTTTATCGTATTAGCAACCTGTCACACAACTGATCCATCACACACTTATATGCATAGGGCGCGCTGTCAAACCTGACATAAGCGAGTTCCATCATACTATTTCCAACCGGGATGACGGTAGTGTTGCCCTATGTCAAGCATAAATCAAATTCTACTCAAATCGAAGGCGTTTTGTTTGCCGTTGACTGTAAGGTTTAGGGAGAAGTGTTATAAGGCAACCTTCTTCAATGTTTTTCTTCCCGTCGACGTGCGACCACCAACCAAACGCCCCCGGAGAGGACACGTGATACTAGTTATTGCGTTTTTATACTGCTTTGTTTCGACAGTTTTGACAGTTCTCGCACTTTCATTCTCACTACTTCGTCAGCCCTTTGGGAAGATGGCGAGTCGTAGGGTAAATTTTTAACGATAACGTCATATCTCGGAGTATGGTGCAAAGGGCGCTCTCTTAGCCGGCATACAGTGTGGCACGTGGCAAGAGACACACAATATGCGCACTTTCCAGTTTTGCGGAACTTTAAATTGATATTTCGTTCTGTACGCTTGAACCCCTTGGGAGGGAGCGAGCAAAGACATTGTGCACCAATTTAATATTTCGAAATCACTGCTCGGGGATTCATCCGTTGTGTCTGAGAAATGTCCTGCTGCAGCCACCGGTTCAGCTCCTGCCAGCCAATAAGTGCAGCAGTTTGTGAGGATTTTTTGCTCCTTCAAGCATCACAATCAAAACCTACCCACCGGGCAACAAAAACCTGACAGCAGATTTATTGCAAACGCGTGTCTCATGTTCATCTCCATCTACCTTTAGGAAGGACAATGCAGGGTGCGCGAGCGAAAGTATCGATTGCAATATGCACAGTAGAGTTTTCCATCCCTTTTGTAGAGGAGTGCTTGTTTTCGCAAAGCGAACGTGCGGCCACCATCGTTTATGTTGGGAACTGTCCGGGCAACAAAAAAAGAGTCCCTCCCGTTGGCCACTTAACATTTTCCACCGTTGCGGACTGCATTTCGGCAGTCCAGTCTCAAGGATGTTGAGTTATGATGTATGATGCGCTCCTCCGAGGATGCTGGCTCGATTCCTTTGCCGCTAGGATGACGGATCTTGAGCGCTTTGATTGGTTTTGTGGTGTGGAAATCAATTTCTGATTTTGAAGCCCTGTGTTGCTTGCGGGATATCAGGGGTTATGGTAATGAGAATCAGTGTCAGTGTAGAGCACACACACACACAGCTTCAGATCTTGCTGGGCGAGCGAGCGTGCCCTCAAGTTGTGGTTTTATCCTTCATTTCTTCGTGTCAGGTCAGACGGGATGGATGATCGTTGGCTGTTGGCGCCACGCGCATTGGGTTTGGGGCAAATAGCTCGAAGAGGGCTGCGCCGCATAACACATCAACACAACGAGAAGCAATAAAAGTCAATATTTTGATCGCTATTCCTTCTGACTTTTGCTAACGAGAAGTCTGTTGTGCTTCGTCTGCGGTCTCCGCTCCCGTTCGACGTTCGTAACCGCGTTATTGAAATCGCCACAAATTGAAAATGGTGAGGGCGAATGTAGGTGGTTTCTGGCTTGCTGGCTAGACGGGGTTCACTATAAAGAAGATGTTCGTTGGGGTTTCTCGATATCCTCTCTCGTCGTGTCTGAGATTTTCTTCACGTTTTACACTCACACCATTTGTCTTGTTTTTGGAGAAAGATTTTGTGAATGCTTTTTATTGCCTTACGCAAGCTAAAGGTTGACTTCCGAGGATCACAAATACCTTCAGCTACAATTTCAAACTGGCTTCCTTATTAAGCAACAGTCGCTTCTCAAAATTTCTCTCATAATTTAACAATTCCAACGGCCACCGATTTTTACAGAAATTGATTTAAATAGATTTCAAAACAACTCTCCCTTCTCTGCTTTGTTTGCTTATTTGCTTTGCCTGTCTAATAAGATAGGCATCTGCATTCGCTGGCCTGGTCAGCTTCGATGACGATTTAAATTTCCTGCTCGTTATAGAAAGGCGCTCTGCTCCAACGCACGCGTAAAGATCATTAGGCCTTGGATGGTGATGGTAGGGAAA